>CAJDSM010097000.1:0-16234 GCA_903981925.1 Ostrea lurida
CTAATGATTATTTCATAAATAATTCTTTAGTTTGCAATCAGCAATGATAAACAATTTTGACACACTAATCCACATTAAATGTTTAAACATTTAGAAAAAGTTAACCAACATATAAAACGTATTTCCATATGTGAACAACATTATATGCATGTACATTCTATAACTACTGTACTGAGGCATCATTCAACGTTCGCATACCAAAAATTGTTTTGCATAGTATAGAGAGAAAAAAAAAACAAATAGTCTACCAAAAAAGGTTCAGAAATAGGTTTGTCATATAACATTATCAAAACTTACAAAACGGAAATTTCTGTTCGATGCAGAAATATCAAAATGTATTTAACAAAGTAAGGTCCGTAGGAAATATAGCAAATATGAATAGTCCACTATAGCAGTAGTATTATGCGTATTTCACTTTTCCTTGGTAATCTACTACATGGAATCATTCCAATGCTAAGCCATAAACACTACTGCAATCTTGATGAACAAAAACTGCGATGTAAAATAGTAAAAACCTTACCATCTTCACGACTGGTCATACCGTGGTACGGACTACTTCGTGGCGGACTGGCAAAATGTAGGGCACTGGATTAGATTTGTGCAGAATTTTAATTCGGCTTAGCCTCTGTTTTGTAATTTGGGACAATATGAGTTTAAAAATTACATATACTTCACCAAACAATGGAACACTAATACCAACCTGGTGTGTTTATTAAATACTAAGAACAAAACATATCACGTCCATTTTGACCAAGAGTTGGGGTTTATTATATTTGTGGAAAAACTCGTGTTTTCATTGATGATAAGGATTAATTCTCTTAAGAACCCATTCATATTAAATATTTGCAATTACAGGTGATACCCATAAAGTAATTCAGTGACCATGATCAAATGTCGTAAAAAGGAAACACGTGTCACAATAAGGTCGAGGAAATTATTCTGAACTATTCAATTTCAAATTTGTTTCTACCTATAAATTCCGGGAATAATAAGTTCCAATTCTAAGTGAATGTTTAAAACGCTGATGTCTATTATCTGGGATTAGTCCAACGCTTCCTCACCAGGGACGTATTCACCCCGTCTAACCCTATTCGTCACTTAGCGTTCAACAAAGCAAGCCAGGACTTTGGTACAACTAGTCTTGATGATATCGCAAGAATGAAGATTAAGGATATCAGTGGGGTTGTTGGTTGTTTGTTCGACGTCCCGTCGAGCACACATACTGAGACGTCACCAGTTATAGGCGAAGTCTTACATATACAGACAAAGATAACGAACAGTGATCAATCTCGTATGCCTGTAGGAGGAAGGGTTCTTTATGTGCCAACGCCTGCCATGACATGGGACCGCTGGACATCAAATTAACATTATGGTTTCTTGGCTCTAGAGCATTATCCTTTCTAAAGTGAGTCACTATATCATAGACATGGACCACCCATGGGACGAAGATGTCCCACATGGAATTTGGGGTCAAAAAGTGCACTTGAAAACATCGACAAGCCATATGTTTCTGGGAGATCTTAAACCTTTCCACCCTAGTGTCACCATTTAGATCATGTAAAGCATTATGACTAACCATGGGAAGAGGCATTTTTTTCCCTAACGAATTTGGGGTCAAAGGTCAAGCGCACTGGGCATTGAAGAAGCAATATAGTTTTCAGACTCTAGAGCATTATCCTTTCTACCTAGGAGTCGCTGTTAAATCATACTTATGGACTAACCCATGGTCGAGTGATTGGATGAACAAGGGTCTAAGTTCGAAGTTGTGTCATGGTCCGATTATTTGTTGTACAGATTAGCACCTCTTGAAGCTTTATTAGAAGGAATAATGCAGAAATTTTCGTTTCCGTTTATTATCTCTGCAAATGGTTCAATCAAGACATTCAAGCTCCATTTGATACATAGATACATCACAGGAATATGCAGGTCAAAGTTCGAAGTTGGTCAGTGGTCGAATTATTTTTGACAGAGTTAGCCCTCTTTGAACTTAGAAAAAAATCAGAATTGTTTTGTTTTTCCGTTTCATTATCTTGCAAACGGGTTGCACACATTCAACTCAAATTTGGTATATATGGATACGTCACAAGGGATATGCAGGTCGAGTTGAATGTTGGTTTATCGGTGGGATGATTTTTCAGATTAGCCTCTGAACTTTAGAAATCAGAATTGTATTGTTTCTGTACATTATCTCTGCAACGGTCTGCACCACATTCAACTCAAATTTGATATATGGATATGCACGTAACTGTTCATGTATTTGAAAAACTTCAAATTTCACGCCTTACGAATTTTCATTCATTAGACTTCAACTGTAAGGCGGGGGCATTCGTGTCGCACCGACACATCCTAGTTTTAAAAGTGTTGAGAGGGTTTTATTTTAATTATATTATTAAATATTAATGCTTTTCAGCAAAAAATTCTTTTTCGAGAGATAATTTTTTTACCTGTCGGCGAGAGTCAACCAGTGAGAGGTATTTTATGCAAATTTCTTTGATTTTCGCAAACAGTAATAGGATGGTAGGAATAGTTCTCATAGTCATTTGTGGGATTTGGCAAAAACCGAAGCTATGGTATAGATCTTATGCCAGTTACATGGAATAGAACTGTTTAATGTACAACTCGGCCACGACTCTCTCAGCTTCGTTCATCATGTCTTCTAATGCACATTATGATACGCCTTACATAATTCTTAATCAAACTGACGCCTCGAGCAATACCATGTTACATTATGACAAATTTGCAAGGTAAGGTGTTCTTCATTATGACTTGCAAATGTGGGAAATTCCTATATAAGAATTGGTGTTATCTTTTTAAAGCATCATCTAAAGCAAATGGTGAAGTGTGTGCTGTGTGGTGGGGGGGGGGGGGGGGGGGGGGGGGGGGGTAATAATCATACACAGACAGAAAGGGAGAATTTGCAAGAAATAAACGCCAATTTATTGCGTCTCATTATACAAATGAGTTACAAAATTTGATACATACAGCATTGTTACCGAACAATTGAATAACTATTCTTTCGTCAATATTTTCACGAACTCTGGAAAGAGAAAATCACAGCGGATATCATGCTACAATTATATACTTACATACATGCGCATTCATTAGTGAACATATCAATGAACAAAAATCATTAAGCAAATGTGATTTTTTTTTCAGTGCTGAAACAAATGAAAAATGAATATTATAAATCGAGGAATTTTCGAATTTTCTAAAATTTTGTTTATTCCATATATATTTAAATTATGGTCCGTGAAACATGAAGGATTCCTGAAAAATAAACAGTTGAAAGTATTGGTGTTTTAAAGCTGTTGTCACTTTTTTATCATAATTATGATGAATTCATAGGCCAAGAAAATCGTCACGTTTCATTCCACTTAGATGATACAAGTTAGGATGAGACTTGGAACTAGTTCAGAATATTGTTATTTATTAATACTGTTGAGGTATTTTCCCAAAACAGAATTACATGATTCTGTTAAAAGTTCCAATTTCAATTTACTCGAAAATTAACTGTGCAAAAAATCAAGGTTATTTTACCAGATATTATAAAATTTGAACGAATTCCTCTACCTTTTAAAGTTCCATTTTGGAATTTTAGAACAAGACTCTGAATATTGTACATGGAATTTTGAAGAAATTGACATCATTTCTTAACCCTGTATTTTTTAACTCTTGAAAAGTCGATATCAATGAGTGTTTTCTCCGTATAATCCAAGGTGCAGATAGTCATTATTTTATTTCAATTGCAAGTATTTTTAAATCTTTTTTTTTATATCTGTATTGTAAGATGACATTGTTTGATGTATCTATTGTCATGTTATTGAATGATTGTATCCTTATGCTTTGTTTAACCAACAGGACTAATGGCATTCTTAAATGAATAAATCTTGAGTTAAATTTTAAGTGCAAAAAGGTCATGTTTAAAAACACTGTAGCTCGAAACAAGTATGAAAAAAAACCTAAATTTTTTCTTTTTAATTTCCCGTTCCTCTTTCCAATGAGAAAAATCAAAAATACACTTCCCCAAAAAATTGACAGTCACTTCAAACCTCACCCTAGAACCTCTTAATCGCAATACTTATACATGTTTAATACTATGGCCTCTAGAGGCCTATTATTTGGCAAAAAAAAATATCTGTATCTGTATAATCAGTCAAGAATATATACATAGGGTCAAGCGGTGGGTGTGAACCGGTCGACCATGGGAATGTGTGCGCTCATCCCACCTCTGGTATCCAGGGGTCTGTAGTTTATATCATCCCTATGGGAATGGTGTGCTACTCCCACCGTCTGGTATCGCAGGGGTCTGTATTTTGTATATCCCTATGGGATGTGTGCTCCTGCCCACGCTCACTGGTATCCCAGGGGTCTGTATTTGTATTCCCTATTGGGATGTGTGCCTCCTCCCACCTCCTGGTTATCCCAGGCGTTGGTCTGTATTTTGTGTAGAGACTGATCATTGGTTCGTTTATCTTCACCAAATTTCATGTTTCAGTAGATAGGTTGACATTTACTAAGTTATTACCAGTGTAATCTAGTCAGCAATTCTTCGGGCAAACTCCCAAATAACAATTTATGTAAACGTATTCCTATAGAAATGACGTGAATCAGCACTTGTATATACAACTCAGACGGTAGACATTGCCCGTCATGTATGCAAAACGGTTGTGTTATTGAAAGGTTTTTTTCGCCCCGAGAACTCTGTGGCGCGGTAACAACAAACCGCAGTTACCATGTACAATATGAAAGGTGTAAATACATAACAAAAATAGCTTTCAGGTGTCACGCATGGCGCCTTTTTTCTATAGATATGCCTTGAAAATTTATATATATGTGATAGAAGCTATTTTACACATTAGATCATAAAAAATCAGCAACTTCGTGATGTAGCTACATGTAAATGATCTAAGAAATAAACAAAGTTATTGGGGCTGATTTTTCAGGCAACGGACACAATTAATGTATTGACATTTCTGACGTTTTTAAAATGGATATTGTCGGCCCATAGTCCTTCCAAAGGTCTTATTACATACCTTTAGTACTGAACTTTTCGCCCGTTTCTAGCCTATTCCCTGTCATAGTAACCATTTTCGTCTACATCACTGCTGTGACAGCTTCTCTCCCAGTGTTGGTCATAACAGAGCCGAATTCCTCCATGGTTATGTACCCTCGTCCTCTCCTCGTCAAATATCTTAAAAGTTTAATTTCAAAGCTTGATTTGTCTGAATCATGTTAAAATCACACAAGAATTTATTCTAACGTGAAAACGCCCATCACAGTTAGAACTAATCTCTATTGCCTATAAAAGCTTCCTTCAAAAGATGTGGGTTAACATAAGAGTGTTTAGATTTTCTGTATTTATTAAGAAAGGTGGGATTTACATCCCAGTTTAATTAAACTATTTAAAGATGAAAAAGTATTTATTGTGTTCAAGAACGAAGGCCCAAAACGGAAAAACATTTCAGTCGATTGTAATAATCAAAGTCTTAAATGTACTGATAGCCGGGTACTGTAATTGAAAAAACATCACAAAAAATAAAAAATACAAAAAATGATAAATAAATAAATAAAAACAAACTGACTACAAACAAACCAACAAAAACAAAAATCACACTAAACAAAAACACGATGTTCCAACAGGTACAATGGAAGTGTTGCTTCGATATAAAGATCTCTTTCTTGCCTCTTGAAAAGGCAAATAAGTCCTTAATTTTGCCGTGACGTATACATATTGAGTGAAAAGATTCTCAAAGTGTAGACATTAGGCTAAGGCGGTCATCATTCCAGGGCTAACCAACGCTCGCCGTTGCTAAACTTGCGTGATCAAGATGAAACCTCTACATCATCGGCAAAAAAGCCTCGCTAAGCTCACTAGAGAGACAGTACAATGTACAAGTTTTCTTTTAAACTTTCCGCTCCACTACTACCAAAATCCTTTTCCGCTTTCCATTTTTTGAATATTCAAAACTTGGTTTGAAATTAAAAAGAGTTATGCATGGATTTAGCTTTTCAAAGAACTAAACTACGATGGGTTTGATTACCTAGTATGAAGGAGTGCAAAATTAATTTGGCGGTTGTTGGGAGCCGCTTCTGGATTACTAACGCGCAAGAGCAGGCCAAGCCTATTAGCCGGGGTACCCGGCTAAAGAAATGGGCAATTTGTCAGCTTGATTGTGTTTGATGGAGGTCGGCTAAATAATCTTTTTATATTGAAGTCCTACTTAATTGGCTTGATGGTATACTTTTTAAAGTATTGCGATGATATGATAGTAATCATCAATGCTGCGTCACGATTTCCTAGAGTTATAAACCCTCCCATCAGGAAGGGTGAAAATATAATTGGACAATATACAGTACAAGTGCCACCAGCGGTCAAATCGTAAATCATTAGGATCAACTAAGTTAAACAGCGAATTTTTAAGTTGCATATTGGATAGAATGATTACGCGCATATTTAGATGCGTTGCTACAACGTTTACCCCGTCGAGAATGCGCTCTATTAATTACTTTGGTGGATCTATTGGCCTGAGTTGCATCGGTTAAGCCTATCATGGCAACAAAAACTCTTCGAATTCAATTCCCCACTTCCATAATTGGTCAATATCAAAACAAACAGTCAAGGATGTGGTCATGCATGCATAAAAAGGGACATTAAGGCTAGCAACAATGTAGTAGAGCTTGGTAAGTCTTTAAGGGATTTTGGGTTATAGGTTTCAATGCAATTTCAGGTCAGTATGCCGTAATCTCATAAAGTATTTATTATTTAGGATGTGGATTTTTGTAATTGCAAGTTAGTATCGTGTACCATGGGTGATTTACTCGAAGGAAGAGGTCAATTTTAGAATATGTTAAAAAGTTCCCAACAGAATTGGCAAAGGATCTCATTAATTGATAAATTGAATTGATTCGATGGTTTAAAAGATCAGCGATGCACGTGGCCATGTTGATTGTTATGGAATTTTCAATAAGATATAGCATTAACCGCGGGTTAATTCCTGATTTGTTAATAGGATTTAGATTATCATAAAAGATATGGATTTCATTTTAAATAGATAAAGAAAAAAAGTTTTAAAATGGGTGTGCTACACGCTAGGTAGTATCTACATGTATTTTCTNGGATTAGATTATCATAAAAGATATGGATTTCGTTTTAGACAGATAAAGAAAAAAACGTTTTAATTAAAATGGGTGTGCTACATGCTCGGTAGTATCTACATGTATTTTCGTCAAATTTTGTTTGCCACCGTATGTTTGCAGTGTATTTCTCTGATAAGCAACAATTAATAAGTCTCCACTTTACAAGACTGTAGGCTTACCGTCCTCGTCGACTTCCGCTATCATCTGCCGGAGTTCTTCTTGTGAGGGCTCCTGGCCCAACTGTCTCATCACTGTCCCCAGTTCATCACAATTCACCGTGCCGTCTCCATCTTTATCGAAAAGGCGAAAAGTCTCCCGAAGATCTAGCATACATTAAAATAAAAGTATATTGCTCACATTATCAGATGAAAAAATTATCGTGAAATCAAATGTAGCTTTTGTAAAAAGATTGAACTTTAGATTGATGACATTATTAATAGCACTGCTTGACGAAGAAGTGTTTTACGAATTATCAAGCAGTTCTTGCTTTCATTGCACGAATGTATACAAACGTGTCTTACAATGAAGAGTTTTTGGTTGCGAAAGTGTTGTACATTTAGCATTTACCTGCAATTTGATCAGGTGTGAGGGAGTCCTGAATAAGAAATAAAGTTGATAAGACAAGGCATGATATATCTTAAACAGTCCTGAAGAAAAATCCAATGATTTTACTACCTTGGGTCTTTTTTTCGCCCGACTTCCAGCCCTGTGCGTCATGGCTACCCCCCAAGAAAATAAATAAATTAAACGTCTATCAAAGTTATGGACAGAGGTTTTAAATACTAAGATCCCCTAATTTTATGGCATTCTTCAGTGGTAAACGGATGAACCTTTATTTCTCTTAATTTCAATATCCCTCGTGAAAACAGAAAGTCCTATTCATAAATACAATGGTCTCATCTTTATTACTCTTGAGATAAAGGTTACAGATAAAAAAGGCTCGACTAATTCTTACAAGACATTCTAATGGTGTTTAATAGATATCATATTTCTTTTCAAAATATTTATGCAGATTTAATACACGTAGAATTACTTACCATGATAAAAAATATTCAAGACGAACCCGTTTTGTGTCCCGTCATTTCATATCACAGACGAAGATTTGTTTTCCTTTATTAATTCTCACGTCAATAAAAAAAAACTTTCATAGCTGAAAAGTTTCACAGTCGACCAAGCTCTATTTTATTGGTTTGTTATTTTAGTATTATCTTTCAGGATTTAAATGACTCGTTCTGCAGATTTTTTTTTCACTATCGGCAGTCTGGCGTTACATATACTAGATTAAAAAAAATTGTCGTTTCTATTCAATCAATGCCAGAAATTAGCAATGAAAAAGATATTCTTCCTGATATTCCTAAGCTGCTAATTTACTTACATTTTCCTTGTAAGTCTAAGGGGTGCAAGTAATTCCAAAACGATAAGAATATATATCGACTTAAAAGCATGAAATATGATGGTTTTGCAAATCCATGCAATGTGCATACACTTCGGGAATCTGGTCTTTCAACAATCTGTTGTAATTTCAATGGAAACGATTTGTACACATTTCAGTCTGAATCTGTTATAATTCCCATGGACACAAGTTATACCCATTTATTAGCTGACCTCTCTATTATACTTATACCAAACTTCTACATAAAAAAACATCTCTAACTGAGGCTTTGATACATCAACGACGTTTTATCTGTTTACAATATTTACCTTCATGATAATTCACGATAAATTAAAGACTAAACTTTTTAACATTATAGACAGTTGCTTCTTAAACAAAAGTGGGAGAAAGAAATATTCATATCTTAAATTGTGCTCCTTTGTTAGCTAGCATGTTTTTATAGTACGAGTCATAATTCATTCAAAAGCTTTTGATTGAGAAGACATCTCTAGTGATGGCCTTCAATTCGTTAATTCGATATATCGACGACGGTGTATCTAATGATTTCCATTTACATGTCGATTCGTTATATCCCAGCGACCTAGAAGTAAAAGACACCACAGTCTTCCATATCTGCTTCTACTTAGATATTTTATTGAATATAGACATTAACGGCAAACTAACAACTCGATGACAAACGGGACAATTTCAGCTTCTCCATCGTCAACTTCCCATATTTATGTAGCAACATTTCATCATCACTGCATATAGTGTGTATATCTCTCAACTTTTAATAATAATAACTGGTTTTTACATAGCGCTTTATCCACTAAGTTAAGTGCTCAAATCGCTTTACAATACATTATTACCCCGGCAGACCTGAACAATCCAAAATCCCAATGCATGCTGCCGTTAAGGGGCAAGAACACTTAACATTCTGACAATATTTTTCACTGCCGAAAGCCAGGTACCCCTTTTACACTTAGGTGGAGTCAGAAATTCGTGTAAAGAGCCTTTCCCAAGGACACAAAGTGGGCCCTGCCGCAGCCAGGATTCGAACTTACGATTTCTCGGTCGAGAGTCTGACGATCCAACCACAATGACACCGACACAAAAACTTATTCGATACGCAAGACCTTGTTCTGCGTATGATTAGTTTTTTAATCGAGGCAGGCTATTTTGAAACAAATTGAATTTACAGGGTTTTAAACAGTCTGCAACAGTCATGTTTAAAGGCAGCATTTCGCAAATTCTAAAACGATTTAGTTTGCCAATATGGCCTGCCATTGGGTTGAATACTGTTTCAAGTGTTTCGTAGCAATTGTACATGTTAAACCGTTCTTGACAATGGATCATTCCGTTTACTTGTTCAAGGCAATGGGCTTGCGACATGTGTAACCGGTCGACAGGGGATGCTTACTCATCTTAGGTATCTGATCCCACCTTTAGTGTGTTTAGGGGTCCGTGTTTGCCCAACTCTTGTTTTGTATTCTGTTTGGGACTTACGAGATTGATCACTGTTCGTTATCTTCGCATTTTCATTCATATATCGATATATCCCACTGATCCCAAAATAAACGACACCACAGTCTTCTGCATCCGCTTCGTTTGTTAGATGTTTTACTGAACGTAGAAGTTAACGACACAGTTAAATTGATTGATTGATTATTTGTTGTTTTTCGTCCCGTCGAGAATATGTCACTCATATCGAGACGTCACCATTGCCGGTGAAGGGCTGCAAATTTAGATCTATGCTTAGCACTCATGGCTTTTAGCAGTGAGGGTTCTTTAGCGTGCCACACCTGCTGCGACACGGGACCTCCGTTTTTAAGGTCATATCCAAAAGACCCGTGATTCTCACTTCTAAATGCCGAGCTCTTGGTGAAGGAGCAATCACTACCTATTTTCACGTATTAGGTTTGACGCGGCCGAGTTTCGAGCACGGGGCTCGAACGCATAACCTCCCGATCACGAGGCGAGAGCTCTACCACTGAGCCACCACGACCGGTGACACAGTTAAAAGTCAACCTTATGACAAACGGGACTACTTTAGTATATCTGCTCTCAGCTTTACATGTTTATGTAGCAATATTCCATTATCAACTTGTGAATTAAAGACTCTACTTTTAACATTATATACAGTTACTTATTCAACAAAGAATTCATATCTAGTGATCAGTCATTGTAAAACAAATCACTTTGTTAACTCCACCGATTCTTAAAGCAATGCTGGAGTTCCTCATTGATAATATCTTCGTATTCTGGTGCATCCAGGAGTCTGTGTTTGCCCAACTCTTGTTTCGTATTCTGTTTGAGACTAACGGGATTGGTCACTGTTGGTTATTTTCGCCTTTTTATTGTCAATGGTCATATTGTTCTCATAGATGCATTATTTACCTTATTATGCTGGCATATTTCTACCCCTATTTTCTAATATTTTATGTCTGCATGCAATATGAATATATCGCCATGCAAGATGATTTTGTCAACATGCAACAGAACTATGTTGACATGCAAGAAAAATATAATCAGATAAGAATTCGGAAAATATTGTAAATTTATCAAATATTGCCCACATTTGACTTCCAACATGCTAGATGCAACATATTTATGTTGACATGCAACTTATCTATGTTAACTTGCGAGATATTTATGTCGACATGCTTGATATTTATGTGGACATTTGTGATATTAATTTCGACATGCAACTTATTATTGTTGACATGCAACATATTTATGTGATAAGTTGCAAGTGAACATGAATAAGTTGCATGCTAGCATAAACAAATTGCATGTCGACATACTTTATTGCATATCAGTATAAATAAGTTGCATGTCAACATAAACATGCTAACATAAATAAGTTGATGTCATTTTAATATAAATGAGTTGCAGTTGGGCATACTTATATTGCATGTCGACATATATGAATTAGTTGCATGTCAACATAAGAACGTTGCATCTAGCATGTTGGATGTCAAATGTGGACGATATTTGATAATTGTTTAAAATTTTCCAAATTCTTAATCTGATTAGACTTTTCTTGCATGTCAACATAGTTTTGTTGCATGTTGACATATTTATATTGCATCTTGACATAATCTAAAGAAAAATAACTTGCATACAGAGGACTGATATATAAAACTGAATAATTTTTTTATTGTAGAAACGAATTGGGACTNACTTGCATACAGAGGACTGATATATAAAACTTTGAATAAATTTTTTATTGTAGAAACGAATTGGGACCGTACATAGAAAATAGAAATTGCGAAATTACTTTGAATGAAGCTGTTGGAATCCCTGTAACATCAGCTAAGTTGTCAGAAGCCGGCCTCGATTTAAACAGGAGCAACGCCATACACCCGTCAAAGCAAAGCACATCTGTACGTCCCTGTTTGCGTTACTTTCAATTACATTGACGACTGATTGTTATCATAACCTTTTTCTTTATGTGGAACATTGCAAACATTTCATTATTAATGGTACAAAAGGATATCATATTATATACATGTATAATGGCAAATCTATTACATGTGTATGTTACATGCATCCATGTCCATTTAGCAACAGATGAGATGTAGACTAGGTTACTTCGATGTAATATGCTTCACAAAATCTGAAAGCAACAAAAATCCAAAGTTACAAGGGATATTCGAGTTAAGGCTCTTTGCCTTATACAAACTAGAACGGTAACTCCGATATGATCACGATAGACATTTATTAACTAATTTGAATAGGTTTTTGTTTTTAAAGATTCCTTTTATTTCTAGGAAACAAAATTTCTAAATAGACCACCGAAGTTTGTCGTTACTCAGTGCAGTAAAGCTTTCTGAATGATTGTATGAAAATGTTGTTTCATGTCTCATTTGATAATTTTTCATTATCAAAGAAATATTCAACAGCTGTAGGTGGGATACCACAAATGTTACTTGTAGTTACACTTTTAGGACACAGCAATGCGGGTTCTTTATCGTCTCAGCGCCTACCTTAACACAGGACTTCTATTTTCATGGTCACATGGCTCGCTTTTCATGCCGGAAGCTTAGCGAAAAAAGTCATCACCAATATTAAATGTTCGAGGTTTAACTCGGGCAGAACCCGGGTCATCCCTGTTGCGTGATAAGTACCCTCCTATCTAGCCATAAACCCCCGCGGTTGCGATAAGAAGGAAAGTTTTTATCTCTGTTTTGAAATCATGTTGGAAAAGCATTAGAGGAACAAACTACTAGTAGACAAAATGATACCTTTATATCGGATATATCCATTGCCTCCTATTCCAGTATCTGCAATCATGTCATCAACATCATCGTCAGTTAATCGCTCCCCCAACGTCGTCATGACGCTTCGAAACTCTTCCACAGATATATGTCCTGTCTTATCCTCGTCAAACACTTGAAAGGCCTCGATCAGCTCATCAGGAGAATCCGTACACTGCATTTGTTTGGCCATCATTTGTAGAAATTCATCAAACTCCACATCGCCATTACCTACATGTATATAATGGAAGCCATCGTAGCGGTATTTACTTATTGCTTCTGTCCTTTTCAGAACATGGTACAACAAACAGTTGTGTCATATATGACATAAACCACGCCCCTTTTTTCTGTGTTTAATTAATTTAATTAGCTACATACGAACTGTATAACGTTCTATTCCGCGACCTCGTTATCTTCTGTAATTACTGTATAGACTTTGTCACCTTTTCTTTTGTTTTGTACTTTTCTTATTATATCACGTAATTACTTGTGTAATTGCCTAATAATTTGATTTCTGTATTGTTCATGCAATCTCCCATGAGAGGAAATAAATAAAGAATGAATATTTACTAGTACTATTAACCTGTCTTTTTTCAGAATCGCACGTACATGTATAGTATCCATATTTCTTGACATCAGGGCTTTTCATTCCAAAAGTGGGACTTACATTGAGTCAAATGCTGTCTGATGTGTTTCATAGCCATTGTTAAGCCGTTTTTCACACACTGATTTGACTACGGACTGTTCCGTTTACCTCGTCAAGACTATGGGCTCACGGCGGGTGTGACCGGTCAACAGGGGATGCTTACTCCTCCTTGGCCCCTGATCCCACCTCTGGTGTGTCCAGGGGTCCCTGATTGCCCAACTCTTGTTTTTGTATTCTATTTAGGACTTACGAGATTGATCACTGTTCGTTATCTTTGCCTTTACATGTTTGAAGTCAGTGGACTGCATTTTCTCACAAAAAGTCGTCTCAATAATTCTGATCAGTTTCTTTAACATGAATCTTTATTCCTTGGCGTATCTTAGTTTGAAACTTCAATCTTTTAAGTTACTGGCATACTCTATACTTCAAATTTTACCATCCACATCGACTTCCGCTATCATGTCCATCAGTTCTTTTTCTGTGGGGTCTTGTCCCATTGATCGCATGACCTCCCCCAGTTCTTCCGTGCTGACGGTGCCATCACCGTCTCTATCGAACACCTTAAACGCTTCTTTGATATCTGTGGAAGAAAATTATTTTTTTAATCATTCAGAGAAATGTGATAACTCAATTGTAAAACGTATCATGTTCTTAGGGGAAATGAATATTCTGATAGACATTTTCAGCTCAATCCTACATTATTACTGTACATAACACAAACTAATGATATGTATGGCGTATCTTTTTCGGTCAATTCTATAGAAAACAATTTATACCTTATGTTCAGTGATTAAAGGATTGACAATAGTAAACGAAGAGTTTCAAACACAAAGAAGTGTTCCTCTATTGTAGATATAATCAAAGAGTATCAATATTATGTATATTTATAACGTCATGATAAAGATATGGATGAAACTTAGCACGATACAACATTGGTATTATAACGGAAAACATGAATCGTATTAGATAATGCATTTGTAGCTACAAAACCAATGGTCGTTCCTAAGATATCGCTTTTTTGGCGTTTAGAACAGATTATTGAAATGATGAAAACCAGATGATGAAAAATAAAATTGTGTGTGGCAGCAAGTTAAAGATGTCACAAAGAATATATACATATGTGAAATATGAAAACCGACTTATCAACCATTCCAAAGTTATGGCCACGGTTAACGATTTTGAAAAGTAGCTAAAAAAATTAAGACCAAGACTTACATGTATGCCACAAAGTCAAAGCTTTGGGTACTAAATTTAAAAGAAAATCACTATCACAAGGCATACACATATGAAAACCCTAACATCATTTAAATGGTCCAGGTAAATCTTTTACCCGGGAAGCTTTTGCGGACAAAGTTGTGACAAATGAACATGAGCAGAAGGACTGAGTTCAAACTAGGAGTATACTTTCACTCCAGTTATAGGTGATTAATAAAATAGCACGTGTCCGTAAATTTTTTTGTTCATCATCCATGCTAGAAAATCAGAGATTTCATCAAAGATCAACTTTTGAAATAATTTTATGAAATTCACTATAACCAATCAACAATTAATTTCTCACCATTTATTTGTTCCTCTGTGAGGTTTTCAACCTGAAACACATACAATGGGGATATGATGAATTAAATGTCAACAAAGACGGTGAAGAAAATCATTCAATGATGAGTCTGCATTACGTGCAATCATTATGACTCATAGATGGTGTACTTGGTAATTTGGTCCTTTGGTATCGTCGGTCTTTTTAAACTTCACTAATGGAGACCTGACGAGGTTAGATGTTTACATTTCAAGGAATACGAGTAAATAATGTGGACTTTCTGTTTGTTTTTTCCTTATGAGTTTTGACAACTACCTCAATTAATGAAACGCTATTTCCCCTNTGTGGACTTTCTGTTTGTTTTTTCCTTATGAATTTTGACAACTACCTCAATTAATAATGAAACGCTATTTCCCCATGCGTTATTTGCAGTATAATAATGTAATCGAGTGATAACAAAACTTTTCATTGAAATTGAGATACATGTACACAAGACATGCAATGAACATAAAACATGCTTTATATATGTATTAATGGTTTATCAGTATTACTTACCATTTTATTTCTTTGATTTAAAATTTCCACCACAGCTCTACATAAACTTTTTTTTTAGTTGCTGATCAAACTTTATAATGTATGACGAAAATGTTGATTGAAGACAAAGCAACTTGTCAATATCGAGTGATAACGCTCCTTTCTCTTTAATCAATGGCTTTACATTTACAAGAGTGGAAACCAAATAAACATTTAACGAGGTATATCGCCAGGGAAAATCAATGTGTCCTCCTGTGTCTCCGCTCTGTATTTGTACCCNAGAGTGGAAACCAAATAAACATTTAACGAGGCATATCGCCAGGGGAAATCAATGTGTCCTCCTGTGTCTCCATTCTGTGTTTGTACCAAACCTATTTTGTTATCCAATTTTTTAGTATAAAGGAATCATCAATATTTTTTCGAACGCTTTCTACCTGAACAATGTCAAATTGATTGACATGTTTTATTTGGTCATTTGGAGTATCAGTGAATAGATGTCTGCGAATAAATCAAATATTGCAAAAAATTGAATAACACGCAAAGCTTACCTGTGAATATCACCAGTAAGATAAATCAGCACCATCTATAATTATTGTACACAAAACGCCATACACCAGAAATTGTTTGCCAGACTTTACTTCCCTGGTATCTTTGTATATAAGNAATTATTGTACACAAAACGCCATACACCAGAGATTGTTTGCCAGACTTTACTTCCCTAATATATCTGTGTATAATAACACGTGCATTAT
>CAJDSM010097020.1:81-14687 GCA_903981925.1 Ostrea lurida
GCAAAATCAATGGTGCTAAGCATAGGTCTATTGCAGCCCATCACCGCGCAATGGTGACGTCTCAATATGAGTGAAATATTCTCACGCCCGGACGCCATAAACAACAACATAAATAATCAATCAATCCAGCCCAAACATATTGCCCGGTTTTAAATTACATTATTTGCCTTCCATAAAGCCAAAACGTTCCTAATAAAATGCGTCATGATTATAATGATACTTGATTTTATACATAAATCGAATACTAGTTGCTCAGGAATTTGTTATTTTATGAATCCTCGTATGCGATGTTGTACATTTATGTAATAACTGCCTCAGTAAAATTCATATATCGGTCAGATCCACACATAAGCTACATGTACAGCCTTACTGCCCAGGCATACCATTTTCGGCCATAATTATTGCCTCATCTTTAGAAATGCCCAGTAAGCGACCACTCATTTCTCAATTATCTCGTAAAAAATAGAGTCGCCTGTTGCTTTTCGCCATTACAGCGCGCGGTTTAATATCTGTACATGCTTACACTTCATATTACTTGTACATGTAATGGAAGCACTTTGAATTATCGCAAATAAATCAGCTTACCTTGCGCCCTTCAATGTTTCTTGCATGCCCTACCTGACAATTCAGCGCACAAAAGTAGTGCTGTGGACAAAAAAGGGGGGTGGTAATCTTTCTAATCATCAATTTTTATCGCCCCTTTTACTGTCTGCGTCAGGAAAAGTCCATTACATTACTTCGCCCAAACTGTGAGAATCGACCGGTCGCGCTAGCTCAAGATGGTCCAGAGAAGAGTTAAATATATTTATAATCGATTGACTTCTCAACCGGAGTGTGAGTTTGAGCCACTCGTGCCATGCCACGTCAAAACGAGACGTGGAAAATAAGTGGTGTAAAAGCTCACAATAGAAGTTTTTCGGGATATACCTTAACTTGAAAACGGATGTCCCAGTCACAAAAAAAAAAAAAAAAAAAAAAAAAAAAAAAAAAACAAAAAAAAAAAAAAAAAAAAAAAAAAAAAAAAAAAAAAAAAAAAAAAAAAAAAAAAAAAAAAAAAAAAAAAAAAAAAAAAAAAAAAAAAAAAAAAAAAAAAGGCGTTGCACGCTAAAATCTTACTGCAAAGGCCCGCCAACTGGTAGGTCTAAATGTGGCGACATCAACGACATTCTACATTGGTGATCTTCATATGAGTGAAAAAATCTCGACGGACGCCCTTAAAACAAAAATATAATTAACTCAAGATCTGTTAGAATTAGGTTCTCGTCGCAAGAGGCGACTAAAATGCGCGTCGGATCGCAAAAAATCTAGCGTCTTGTGTCACAGCAATGTGGGAACGATAAAGATCCTTCTGTGCAAGCCTTAGCCCCGGCACAGACCTAATTTTGCAGCTTTTCACTTACAATGAGCGGACATTTCATATGAGCTGAAGATTCCTCGAAGGATGCTAAAAACATACGACCAACCAAACAAACCAATATATCTATAACAATCCTTTCTTTAACGCATTATAGATACAATAAACTGGTAGGCAACGCAACAATCTTTAAAAATACCAAACACATGTATTTTGAACTTCCACTAAAAATGGGTACGAGTCCGTTTCTGCAGTCCGAATCCACGGTCGTTCCAAAACTCCAACTAAACCACCCCCTGTTCGGTTTAATAAATATGCAACCAGTTAAATGATATCATCTTCTTCGTCCTTCTTTCGTACGTACATGCACTTATAACTGTGCTTATTCGTTAACCCAACGCATAATGCTGCAAAGAGCCGTACAGTTTGGTGCAAGAAAGAAAAAAATATACAGTCAATAAAAGGGGATTAAAATCCATCCCTATGGTCGGGACAAGCATTTCGTAGTGATTGGATTTCTGCGTAAATTGTAAGCTGTATATCCATTATGCTTTACTCTTACGGTGCTTGATAGTATTCGATGCATCAACAATTGTTCTAGAAACAAGCTCTCAGATGAGTCAGTGAAGCTCACAAATAGCCCTGAAAATGTAGCCAGCCATTCATACTATACTAAAAACGAATGAAGAAGAAGAACTTCCAAGGTACTTTTATGGACTTAAATAACTTAATTGTTTTAATATGCACTCTCGTTCTCGCGTTTTAAACGGCCACAAAAGGAATCGGGGAATAGGTGTGATCTTGCCTCCCGAAGAGTTTCTCCTTACATCTTGTCTCCATTTTGGAGAGATTGGTTTTCGTATGCTCAGCAGATAGATTTTGGAATAGGAACGCTTTAATAGAGCGGCTTCGTTTTGCAAGTATGTAATGCACAAGTATACCTAGCCTGTACGAGCTCTCAAAGTCCCCAGGTCATGTAACATAGAGGCTGGCCCATATGCTGAGGCTCCTTGCGTCGCCCCGGAATGGTGGCGCGTCTCACTCTTGTGTGAAGCTCGCTAACCAAGGTATGACACTGAATCAATTTCGGGGCCGCCATGATGGCATCACGCCGACTAGACTTGATCCTCCTAGTGGTCCACCACAACATGGGTCCGTCCACGAAAAATAAAAGACCCGCAAATTATACCCATTGTCCTCTGATCCAGGCAGACACGACTTTACCTGACGGTATAAGAATGGCTGAAAAATACTTACATCTAACCGTTATAATTTCAATCGTAATACACGGTGGATATTGCTCTAAATAAATTAGCAGTAGATAAAAATAAATACTATCATGCATTGTCGAGTGGTGCAAGTACGCTATTATGCGAGCTCACCAATCCACCATATACCTTGAACAAGAAGTCTCTGGTCATGCCCTGAAATGGACACTATTTAACTCACTACACTCTCGTGTGTGCTTGTACTCCAAATGGAGCTAAGCTCTGTTAGAGCTATGTAGCCTGAAGTGGTTCAAGAGGAATTAGGTTGAGCTCATGATTCTTTGGCGGGGCTCTACTTAGTGGTCAGGGTCTCAGCTCCCAACATAAAAGAGAGCATATCTTGCTAAGCTGTTGGTGCAGAGGCTCCATGAAAATTTGTCCGAAGCTACTACCAAAAGGAGCGGCCTGTTATTTACTCTATTTATATTCTCAAATGTATAGAACATCCAATGGTAGTCTTAAATATATAAGATAGTGATATACACGTGTCATTTCGATTAGCATGGTGGTGACAGTTGTGTGGTTCCGGAGGAATCAAGATTAGCTGAGGTACAAATCGTGCTCCATAGAAAAGGAATCCTAAGATCCCTTCCTACTCGTAAACCACCATGCTCTGGCGACTAAGGCAAAACCCCAAACGTTACCAGAAAAGAGTTAGCCGCCGCACCACTTTTAGGACACTATATACAAACTTTGATAGTGCGATATTAACACTCTGTGTAACCTGTTTTGCAAATGCCCGTAAACCATACAACGCATCTTTGCGATGCCGAAGCCCGCACTATAGAGTGACCCTGAAGGAGACGTAAAGAGTGAGAGACAGGACAGAGCAAGGGTAGGCCCTCGTGGTTGCGATATAGGGTAAAGACTGAGAGTCGTCATCTCAACTCTCGCTCGCAAGCTTTACGGCGCTGGACTTGAAGCAAGGAGCTTTAATTAGGGTACCGAATAAGTGGAACTATCTATTTGTCACACAGCAAACAGGCAGGGAGATATGTAGTCGATATTAGACTGACTCAACACATAGGACATGGTTGAACATGGTTGATCGCTTTAGTCACAATGTCGAACAAGAACTACTCGGAGAGCGTAGCCCACTATCATAATTCAAATGAAGAAATCAGATCTATACCCACAACAATGGTTTGCATGCTAAGCGCGTTGGATGCCCATTACGAGTGGCCCGAGGGTTACCCTAAGCTCTTTCCCTCCCCCGTTCTCTGCAGCCGGATATGAGTTCTTTCTTGCTAGTTGAAGGGATCGGACTTTCACCCGATATGGCGTCTCTTGGGTCCTATAAGTTCAGGGCAATTATGGAAACTGCGTTAAATAAAACCGATATGGGCGTTATCCAGGTGTGTAGCTAAATTGTAATTGCGAAGAAAGGTCACGAGTGCGCTTGCGTACACACGTATGACGTATCGAAGCACGTTTAATTGTGCCAGTTATACTCGGGTGGGTACTTCTATAGTCGTGAATATAGAGATGAGCCGTTTTAAACGCTACTGCATTCCTTTAAAGGGGATAAATTAATATTGGTTTTTACTCACGACTCTGCGCAGGTCCTCAACTATATCTAGTCCTGCGAGTGTACCAAACCAGGCCGCACTATTAGATTATTCACGCTAAAGCACCTAATTTATCGTTCTCTGTGCTCCATAAAGTTTCTTATGAGATGACTACTCAAGTGCACAATTGGATATCATTACTTGTCAGTGAGTATCCTAGCCCAGATAATAATATGAAAACTAATAATTCAACCGGATAACATAAAGCGTGATCCAATCTAACACCGAATAGAATTCTCTCATACTCTCACTATGTATGTGATCTCTTGTACACCTCCACAAAATATGCTGAATACCACAGCTGGTTTATTTAACCACGCCTGCAAGATAATACCCACTAAACCCTGTGTTAATATCACTGTAGACAAATTGAATCCTCTATAGAACCTGATATCTGTATACATATGTCTGATTACGAGAAAGGCTAACTGCCGGTACCGGTGGGTGTGCAGTCTTGTTAGCATTTTACAGTGTAAGTAAACTTCATGAAGTGTGTGGAAGAAAACATCGGTACCCGTGTAGAGTACAGGGGTAAGCGGTCCAGTGCTATAAGGGCGCAGATTCAGTATCTCACATCAGAAGCGCATGTCGCTGGGGTGTGAGTGAGAAAATAATACATCAAACAAGAGCCAGAGATGCCAGAAAGACAAGAGAGCGTCCGAACAAACCGCTTGCTTAGTAGCAAGAACAAAAGATTGCATTGGCGATGTGTGTTGGCAATTCTTTATCACGTCGTACTTTTGAGACTTACCCGGTACGTCACGCACAACTCCGCGTCCCGCACTCGTGTGGCAGAATGAAGCACATTCCACAGAGGTGAAATAACGCTGCTGTAGAACAAAGAGTGCCGACCTGGAGGCTGAGACCTACTGTGTAAGGTATTCGAGAGTTCATTCCCAACAAACTCGGACACGGCTGTCGGACAAGAATATCAGAACTGATTAAAGCCACAAGCCCCACATAATTGGGCTTCTTCTGATGGACTAGGGTTAGTCAAACACGATGGAACAATGAGACATATAAGGTGAACTACTCTTTTAAAAAATCAACAGAAGTCGGCCTCACTATTCCCCTAGGCCGATTTTACATAAGTACTATAGTTTTTGTACAGATAAAATCGATTCATCTCAGCACAGAGTCAAAATCTCATGGCAATGCTCCGCAATGCTCATCCGGCAGCCACCGGTGGACAGTATTCTATTTTTTATTCTCCTAATATACGAATTGTAGGCGAGTATGACACCTTAAACATTTCATTTATAGAATGTTTCTCTTCTCATGTGGCTGGATCACTTCACGTAACACCCACTCACAGCTCGATAAAATAAAGTAGTATATTGTCCAAACTTCTCCGACGAACACACCTTAGTAGATCAGCCTATGTTTCTTGCGCGTGTTCGATTAAGGCATAAAGACGCCAAGTTCGGACACGAAGCGGATGCTTAGCGCCGCAACAGTGTGCACGGAGACGCTCTAAATAAGATTATAGAAAGTGGTAATTAGACCGCAATAGAAACTTTATTAACGGTTTAGAACGTATCGCCTTTCATCGAAGAACCCCACTCTTTCTCATTCAAACACATGTGTCACTATGCACAGACCGCTAAGAGTTACACACTACTACATAGCAATAAAAAAGACCAAACTGCAAGTGTTAAATAACTCATTCAATTTTAGCGTCGAGTTGAAAGTCTGGTCAGCTTGGTTTTAAGAGGAAGAAGTTAAAAAAACCGCAGCATACGCGTATACAACAACAACGCTGGTACCGTCACACTACCCACATTGAAATCAGTTCCGTAAGAGCCACCCGCCCCCTTCTGGCCCCGCCCACACCCGCGCCGCCCCCGGTCAGGAATAATCATCAAAATAAGTCATATAGGAAAGGAAAAGAGAATGGTAAAACGTGACATAGGACCTGAATTACTTGAATACAGTCCAGAAAGACAATGAAGTGGATAATAGACTGAGGCTGATATACATAGCAACGATCCATACTAGCTCTATATAATGCGATTTTGGTTGCATTTACCAATAACGCATTTGACTCACATCCATCAACTTAACTAAAGGAAGAGAAACCAAAAACAAAATAAAAAGGGAGTAAGCGGAACAAGAAAGAGGAATGGGTAATGTAAAAAGCGCGAATATCTATCTTTAACGTTGTGTTATGCACTCGATGTCATAAATCTCTCTTCTCGTTCAGGTCAACCTAACTCTTTTGCGGTGCTGGAGGGGAAATAAGAAATCACCCACGCAACAAGATGTTAACTTAAAGAATAAAATAGGACAATATGGCTATTCCCACTCCATATGGTTAACGTTTTTCGTCAAGAGGTATTAGGACCCCCACTCTCAACATGACAACTAATCATAAGCCAGAACTCACTACAAAATACAAGTTCCAAATCGCATAGATCGTTCCTGGTGTATCTTAAATGTTGCTCAATCCAACCTCTCTCTCATACCATGCAGAGGTGACTATAAGAAAAACTAAGGACTCAACAAAGATTCTATAGCAAATTGCTATCATAATTGCAAAACACATATAAGATTACATTTGCAGCGAAATAGAATGCTAAATGCAGAAAAATCTTGCAGTCATTCTCGGTTACTACGTTGCTCGCGGATGTAACTCAAACTAGTGGGTGCAAGATATCCAATAGAACAACCGACCCCGAAATTAGGAGTAATTACCAGTCAACCTTTGTACAGAGAAGACTTATTATAAGCCTTCATTAACCATCACCACTCAAGCCCCCCGTTCTCCTTTCCTTATTTGCAATTAACTTGGAATCTAGTGAAAATACTCCCACTGTCTCTCAAGCATCTGTGTCTGGCGTCTTTTGGCGAAAAGAAATAGCTTCGAGGGCCGTGAGACTTGATTGTGAAAACAAAGAGTAGCCTCTTGACTTAAAGTGTCCTATGCACCCAATGTACAAATAAACTAACAGATCTAGTGTAAGGGTCATTAAAAGCATTACGAAGAAACTGAGAATTGATAAATGCAAAAACTGCTATGATAGCTCATAGACCATTATTATACCGCAAAGCTATTCTACACCTACCAGTAAAGTATGCATCTTTGTCTAACATTCAGACTCTTTTGAAAAGATGAAAACTGCGTAATAATGCATTAATATGTCTTCTCGCATATATCTGCTTATAGGAAGCCACACGTACTAAAGCCGCAGTGATAGGAGCGTCGTGACATTCCTTCTGTCATTCTGATTTCTCGTATAGTCAGGTGGAATGCTAGCCTCTCGCTTCTGGATAAGCTAGACTCATAAATTCGAACCCTATGCAATATTATAAAGACAGGCTGTCAAATAATACATATTACGATTACTGACTTAGAGACTTTATATAAACGAATGACTACTATGGTTGGTAAGGATCTTATTTTCGACCATGTTTCATTCTTTTAGATAGTGTAGTTAATCATCTGCGAAACCTCTACTTATGCTGTATCAAACCGATTCTAATAATATTCAGTGACTATCGACTATTATATGGATTTTTCTTACTTTTTTCCCGTCCTTTAATTTTATCAAGATGCTTTCAACTATTTCTTTAAATACAGAATCACGCATAATTATGGTTAACAAGCTTAAAGGTTTGTCATCACTGCTTATGATCGCATAACAGCTCTTCTGAGAGCTTTGGACTATCAGCCTGGACCTTCCAACTACAAAATGGAATGGCCCAGTATGTAAACGGACATTTTAAAAAATAGTTCCTAATGTTTTCTTTCGTGAGAGATGACTACCTAGATTTATCCCTTTGCACTGAAATGGTTTCTTTGTGAAACAACAGACACGCCACTATCGTGACATAACGTTGTGTACTCATAACCTCATAAGGACAATGAGGTAAGTCGAATGTGGAACACGCTGTTAATACAATGCTATAAATAATAAGGTGCTATACGACCACTTATTTTCCAAATAGGATGTTACATTGTAAAGTTCAACTTCTCTGTGAAATTAAACGACATAACTAGATATTAATAATTTTGTCCATCAATGAATAATATGGATAAAATATAAAATCTCGAAACAAATAATAATAATGGTGTTCGTAAGAATTGTGCGCATAATTCAAAAACGAAAATGTAGCATTCTTGGGGCAATATAATAAAAAACTATAATAGATAGTGGTCTGAAAGTGATGACCTTGAAGATTATAGTTATCTTCCTCATAGATAAAGACATTAATGCGTTGTGTAGGCTCTGCATCATGAATGCTAAAACTGACGTGCACATTTTACTAAATTTGATTATTTGTGCATACTTTTGGTTCTATATAACAGTGCTCCCGTATTTATATTAGATACATTTTTAGATGAAAACAATTTCGGCGAGGGTCTTTGCGATTATTGACCTTTAAAAACGGGAGCAAGGAAATGTACATTTTTCCTGATTACAATAGGACATCTTCATTAGCAAACAAAACCCAATACAAGTTTCCAATCATGGTAATACATGTCCATAGCCAAGGAGACAGCAAAACCAGCTAATATGAACAACTAGTTACTTTGTACATGATATAGGTCCCATGTCGCAAGCATGTTGTGTGTGGCCGCTAACGAACAAAAGAACAGTACGGAAACCTAAAAAGAAAGCCTAGAAATTGGCAGTGAGACTTAGCATGGAGATTTCCATAAAAATTATGCAACCATATACGACGTCGATGAATCGATGTACCGTACTGTAGTGCAATATCGACAGATGATGTACGCAATCAAAATTGCGCAGCTATTTCTCAATGGAAGGCGGGCGAACGCGTGTAAACCCTAAAAAAAATGCAACATCATACGGTTGTACATGTGTCGGTCAGCGATACAGAATAACATATAAACGTCTCTCGCAAAGGAAGGCGTGTCACCAAGTTGCGCGCAGGACATTGGGTAAAAGGAGACTCTGCACGGAGAGCCAATTTCAAGCAGCATCTATGGCCTCATGATAGTCAATTATAATCGAGTCCTCAGGACTCAACATCCTTGAGCAGAGATCGCAAAGGGATACATTATTCTTCGTGTGTGATCAACACACGACACTGCATTGAGGACTCAGATGGTCCGAAACCGGGGAGATAGAACTCCACTCATTGTGTATACGCGACAATTAACTGCGATTGACCACTCTGACAGCAGCACACGAAAAAAATACCTTCTCACATGAACAGTCTCTCGCGATTCTCCCGATGTTCCAGCAAAAGATGAATCACACAGCACTAGCCATTCCTCCACAATACCGGCATAACTAACTCACCTTTGCTCCGTGTACGATTATCCATCTTCACGCGACTCGAGATACACGAAAGAACCCTGTGCCAGGCCCGTAGGTGTGAGCAGAGGGTGCTGAACACGCGATAAAAAGCCTAACTTACCCTCCCTGCTAACAGCGATCCGAGGCACTCGCGTGCCACAGGGCGAGCCACAGGCTGCCTAACATTATATTGGAAGTTCTCTTTCCTCACCTAGGCGTGATGAATGGAGTGAGGACTGTTTGCGTCCCCATACATCGGAAAGAGGAAAGATTACGACTGCTTTATTGCTGTGAGTCGGAGACGGATAATAACAACAATCCCACTAAAAGAAGCTCAATCTCATAGAATCAAATATCCAGCACACAAAAACCTGTCATACCAGCAGCAGGTGTGCACGGAAAAAAACGGCGAATGTGCTCACACTTATCTTTAAGAAGGGGAGAAGAACAAGGCCCAGATAACTACCGAAGCCTGGAGTCCCAAGTTAAAACATCAAGTGACATGTAAAAGACCTGCTGGCACGGATCCATATGTTGAGTAATGATCAGGACACACCTGCAGAGCAACAAACATACTTCATGTATGTTCAGTCAGGTCTCCGAAAGAGACGCTCTCTGTGAGAAGTTATGAACTGATTAACTCCACCAATCCAGGACCTGGCTAACGTACTAATCGACTTGAAGGGAACCAAACGAGGATGGTCATATCTTATAAGGATTTTCCTCAAAGGGCGTTCGAATTTAAAGTCCCATAGGGCGTTCCTGTATAACTAACCATCACTACGGAGGGATCAGAAGCAAATCATCTAGGGTGGAAATCGAAAAAGACTTCACTTGACAGGTCGGACACCAACAAGTTATTACTGGGAGGCGTTAACATCATCGGCAAGCCCCAGTCCAGTCCGGCCGACCCTACCAGCCGCGAAGAATAGTGCTCGGACCTATGATTTTACCTCCAAATATATTGACTCCTTCCTAAATATGTGTCCCAATCCGAAGAAGGAATCAAAAACGGTTCGGCCTCCTTGCCTAGATGACTGTTATGTCTGTATAAAACGTTAAACATCAGAAACAGAACAGATGCCAATCAAAAAACTCCAATCCCCACCAGAAACCTGGAATCATTGCGAGGCGAGTGAAGGGTGACTGGTTGATGGAGTTCCATCCCAAGAAGTGCCAAGTTTACTTGCATGTCATCAACAAGAGGAAAAGTGTATTTAGAAATATTAAACATACAAGGCCCACTTCCAACATGGACACACCCTGACGTAGGTTGACTCAGCAAACAGTACCTTTGGAGATTAAATACACAAGACCTTGAAATGGAACCACCACGATAACAAAACAGTGTTACCAAGAAGGGACAATCAACCCTAACAGGCCTAATTCTGCGGCCAAAAACTCCAACAGCTCGCCCGCATAGAACCAGGCCCTCTGCTACTTAGACAAACTGATAACAGACCAGACCTGACTGAGGGTATGCCAGTCGTCATCGGGGACCCATACCAAGGCAGAGATTTCACAAAGCTTAAGAATGGTCCAGCGGGAGCTGCTCCGAATGGTAATTTCGGATAATACCAGGACCCCAACTTAGAGCAAAGTGTCTCCAGACAAGACAACCAAACTCAAACTGAGCCCACATTTACAGGAGCGCAGGAGCCCAGGCCAAAGCTACCATGATGTACAGGATTGAATGTACCAGGATGAGATTGACCTCACCATTCAACTCCTGGTACTCAACACTCTCTCCAAGGGGGAAAACAACAACAGTACTTTCCATACCTGTGTTCAACGATTAATGCCAAAGGAACTTTTACCATATCAGCAGTCCTTCTCCCAGAATGGGAAATTCAGAGTAATCGGATCACTTGCCATCTGAAGCTGTACAAGGTAAAACATCCATAGATAGCTTACAAGGTCCCAGATCACAGAACCTACACAAATTCGACCATAAGGGACCTGAGATTAATAGTAACCTTTTAATGCGACTGTTAATAGTTATTTTAATTCTTCTATAACACCCACACACTGTACGGAAGATCACATATTGCACCCTCTATGCCCTGGTACGAAATACACAGTGAAGGTCAGTACCGATACGGAAGAAAGGACGAAGAAGATCTGATAAAATAATAAAGGACATTAAAACTGTGTTCCATACTTTTTTTAAAAACCGACAGCAGGAGGTGGTTTAATTGGAGTTTTTGCGGACGACCGGTGGATTCGGACTTGCAAGGACAGACGGGACTCGCATCCTTTTAGGGAAAGTTTCAAATACATTGTTGTTATGGTATTTTAAAGCACTCTGTCGCCGTCACCTAACAGCTTATTGATATCTAAATCGATACAAAGATAAGGATTTGTTATAGATATATTGGTTTTGTTGGTTGGTCGTATGTTTCTTTAACATCCTTTCGAGAATCTTTCAACTCAATATGGAAATGTCAGACCATAGATTAAGTGAAAGCTGCAAATTTAGGTCTCCCCGTTTGCTCGGTGCTTTCAGGCTTTTGCACAAGAAAGGGATCTTTATCGTTCCACACTTGCTAAAATGTGACACAAAAAAAGACCTCCTACGCCTCTTTTGCGATCCGACCCATTTAGTGCCTCTGCGCACGACAACCTATTCTAACCGGCGCATTCCTCTAGCAGCACATAATATTATATTATTTTGTTTTACTTGCCGTCGAGACTATTTTTCACTCATATTGAGACACTCACCCAATCGCTACCCTGCTCAGTTGATGTCCCACAAATCAACTAGGTTTGCGCCGCCTTCACACCAACACCACAACAACAAACCACAACCACACAAACAGAAATACAAAAAAGAAAAAAAAAAAAAAAAAAAAAAATAACAATGCAGTAAAATTTCATTAAGCGAATATAGCCAACGGGACCGTTTGTGACAATGGGACATCCGTATTTCAGTAATAAGGTCCATATTTTCCAAAAACTTCTCTAATTGCTAAGAGCGTTTTCACCACTTAAATTTTCACGTCTATCGGTTTTGACGTGGCAAACATGGCACGAGCTGGGCTCAAACAATACCACGAGAACCATAACCTGGTGACGAAGTAAAATACATTTATAAATCATAATTATACTCTTTCTCTGACCCACTGAGCTACCGCGACCGGGTCGATTCTCACAGTTTTGCGAAGTTAAATGTAATGGGATCTGACTGCAGACAGGAAAGGGGGCGATAAAAAATTTGAATGATTAAAAAGAATTACCCAACCCACCCTTTTTTTTCATCTCCCACCCATACTTTGTGCCTGAAATATTCGTTTCAGGATTATGATGCAAGAACATATTGAAAACCAAGGTAAGTGATTCTCATATTCCGATAATTCAAGTGCTCCAATACATGTACGATATAATGAAGTTGTACATGTTTACAGGATATAAACCCCGCGTTGTAGAATGGCGAGCACAGGCAGGACTCTATTTTTTTCTTTTACAGAGATATTGGAGAACAATTGTATGTGGTCAGCTTTACTAGCATTTCTTTAAGATGAGGCAATATTATGCCGAAAAATGGGTTATTGCCTGCCAGTAAGCGTAACATAGTACTTATGTGAGTGAGTCTGACCGATATATGGAAATATAACTGTAGGCACGTATTATAAAATGAAATAACAAACAATCCAAATCCACGAGGAATTTTCATTAAAAAATAACAAATTTCACTAGGCAAACAGTATTCGATTTCTATGTATTATTACGAGTATCAGTATATAATCATGACCATTGTTCTATGTACGAAACAGTTTTTGCTTGTACTTTGGAAAGGCAAATATGTAATTTAAAAAACCGCAATATGTTGCTGGATTTGATTGATTATTTTTAATTTGTTTGTTATTATCGTCCCGTGAGAATCATTGCACTCAATGAGACCGTTCAGCCATGTGTCCAGTGATTGGGCTGACCAAATTAGACCTATAGCTTTTAGCACTCATTTGATTTTAGCAAAGTGATGGTTCTGTTTTGCACCACACTCCTGCTCCGTTTTTTAAGGGTCATAATCCAAAAGACCCCGATTTCGCAAGAAAACATTCTATAAGGCGAGCGAAGGAACAATCACTACCTATTGTAATGTATATAGTTGCACGGGGCTCGAACGCACGACCTCCCGATCACGAGGCGAGAGCTCTACCACTGAGCCATCGCGACCGGTATATCCCCTCGTGATCTAGTTAAAATACTAGACATGCATTTTGAACTTTCCCCTAAATATGTCCGAGTCCGCTGTCTGCAGTCCGAATCCAGAGTCGTCGCAAAACTCCATTACAACCTTTAGATGAGATAGTCTAAATTACATTGATTAACAGTCAATAAATGCACGTTAAAGTGTATACATAAAAGATTAAGCTAAGATGAGTTTGCCTTCAAGTCAGTGATACAGCTAGCCTACCACGTGTTTTCCATGCATAACAGTGATAATACATCTCAATTTTCAAAACGTATGCTTATATGATTTAAAGTAATATGTAAAATATATCAGCACAATGAAATCATGAAGTATCTCTAATAAGAAAATGCAAATAATTACTTACACAGTAGTACGCGGCTGTACGCCACAAAATGAACATCAACAGCATGAGGGCTGCACTGCAAAAAGAAGTGTATACAATTTAACACTATTATTAACACCTTTCTGGAAACACTTAATTGACATGTAAAAGTGTTAATACAATAACACAGTGTTAATCTATTAACGTGTAAAGGTGTTTTAAAGGATTAACGCGTAACGCGTTAAAACCGCTGGAAACACTTAATTCACGCTTTGACGTGTTTATCTTAAGGTTTGGCATGTACTTTTCATATTTGTTTTAAGATGTTTTCCATCGTTTTCTCCATTCTAAATACATTTAACTTCATACACACATTTATGTTTTCAAGTACGCTAATCTAAACTGCTCACTAAAATTAATCCAGTTTCTTGTTTTATTTCCTGTATATAATGTCCCCTACCATTCAATGTTGCAAAATACCCCAAAATTGAGCAAATATAACCGGTTAGTCCAAATGAAATGTATAATACATTCCCATGAACAGCAATGCTGCCGTAACCTTGTACATAGCAAGATGATTGCAAAATCTTGCAGCCATCCCCAGCAAGGTAGATCACAATGATATCGTCCTT
>CAJDSM010097022.1:1535-13766 GCA_903981925.1 Ostrea lurida
TTAAATACCTCTAATACTATCTTAACTTTGTTGACAAATAATATTCTATTTCATCACTGATTCCCTTCAATAAAAGGAAATCGAACAGCCAACCAAACTCGTAAAGTCAAGTAGATAACAACTAGTTGGGCAACATAAACCCTTTGGGCTCATCAGAGGTGGATCGCGTGAATGGGATAGAGTAAGTATCACCTGTCGATCGGTCCACCTAGCCGTGAGAACTGTCGTATTGAAAGGTACACGGCGCAATTCGTAGTCCAAAAATCAAGGGTAGTGAAAAAACCGGCTTACATTTGCTTGAACACAATTAGATGCATTTAAACCCAATGGCAGCAGATCATCTGGCGAACTAGATCGTTATAGAGATCATAGAAATTTGCGAATGCTGCTTTAAACGTGCTGTGAAACCCCGCACACACATGCTTGTAAGTAGCCGCCTTGAGAATCAAAAGCTGACTCATATGGCAGAACGAGCTCTGGCGTATTGAAATATTTGAGAGACAAAACACACCAATATGGTGATGGAAGGACTGTTCCTACACTATGGAGATGGATGAAAATTGTCCTCTTGTCACCTAAGCTGCAACTGGCCTGGAACAAATTGACCCTTTGGCATCAAGACATAACAAAAATCCAGTGAAATTCAGTCAGATAAAGTTTTATATTTTTTATCCATCATTGGTGGGCTGCAATAAACTGTTCAGTTTATTGTTTCAAATTGCATGCTGAATAAACTTAAAAATCCAACCGTTAATATCCTTAGGGCGATAATAAAACAGGACTATTCATAGTTGTGTTATGTGTAACTTTCACTACAGGACAAGTGTATCATGACGTTTCAGCGATTTTTCTGAAAATGGGGCTTTTCCCTGAACTCAAAGCGAAAGTAGCTGTTTCATAAAATGACAACAAAACAGCAGTCCAAGAATCCATCACCCATGGAATGATCCCGATACTCGGGACAAACAACAGCAATCTAGCAACCTTCCTCGCGTAAACGTGTGAATGTGGATTTTGTGTCAAACTGTGGATTAACAGACTTTTCTGCTGAATAAGATCAATTGGTGTTAAAACTATTTTCATCTAAAATGTGGACAATTGTGTGACTATGTGTTCAGCGTTTAAGACTGTTATGTTCTGGGGCAGGGATTGGCATGTATTCTGAAGACTTAAAATCACGGACTTGTATACTGTGGACGCACATTGTTTCGACTAGAGCCCCGTGTGAAAACAGTGGACTTGTGATAAGACCATGCTAATAAAACAATGGACTGTGTGGGTCTTATGTATAGTGCTCAGAATTGCTAAAACTGTGTTGCACTGTTATGAATATCTTGTTTAGAATAAAAAAAAACAAATCAATAAAAACATTACCCACCAGGGGGACAATCGAGTGCACTGGCATAAACACCAAAGTTCGTTAAGTCGTCATAACCTAACAATCACGTGATCCATGAACACTGGGCGGCTAAGACAGCTGTCCTAAATCATACCCTGGCAAATACCTTGTGCTGAAGAACACCCTGGTGCGTCTAGACAGCTGTCTATGACATATATAAACACCGGGGTGCAGACGGACTCACATTCGCGCGATATATTATCTTGTGACTGAGAGCACACTAGCGCAGGGCCCGTCTAGACAGCTGTCTAGACATACCATGGAAATAACCTAGCTGACACCTGGCGTCCTAGACAGCTTGTAATAGACATACCCTGGAAAACCTGAAACATCTGGCGATCTGTTGTGATAGGAGAACCTTTTACGGCTGATAAAAGCAGAAGCTGTTCCACGCACACTCTTCACACCAGACTTCCACCAGACTGAGGAATATTTGCTGCCAGAATGATGAACGACCAGGCCTTAGGATTTTCCCCCGGAGTCACAAGATGCAACGGGATTGGAACTGGGCCTCTACAACACTCAGAATAACATAGGCACCGTGAGACCCCACCAATGAAACAAAGATTTTGCGATCATTTCCATTTAACGCTAGACGGGATCGGTTAAATGCGCATTAATGTGCTGAGTGACGAAGATTGGAAAATCAAATAACCAGAATCCCTACTGAAAAGATGGAGAAGCTGAACAGGGAAAAACCAATACGCTACTGGTACTTTACCCGAGCTATCAACTTGTGGAGAAATAGGCCCATTAAGTCGCCGGGATTGCCTGCAGAAAACTAGAAAACTCTGTTCCCGCAGACCAGTATAGAAATCCCGGTCGGAGATTTCCCATGTAAGAAGAAAACTAAAGAAAAGGTCCTTTGCTATGATTAAATTCAACAAACAGCGATGCATAGTTCGCTTCAGTGAGCGCGCAATGTTTGCAATATCACGTCATGGTCTTTCACATCCGAAGTTCCGACTGGCCAAGTGGGGCCTCAATAGAATGAATACTTGTTTTGCATAGACAAAACGCAACTATTCGCGCATACCAGGCCGGTAGCAACTGACCAATCGGATTGAGTGTTGTTATGCAAAGATCAATATCCCCATTTTAAGTAGTGGCCCTTGATATCTGGGACATTACAACACGATGAAAAACATCGAAAAAATATTCTGGACAGCAAAACGACCTCGATACATCAACCTCCTCGCGTAAACGTGTGAAATTTCTGTGGAGTGTTGTTCAAAACTGCTGGATTAACGAGATTTCTGCTAAATAATAAGATAACTGTGGATGTTTGTGTTAAAATATTTCGTTCTGCTGATGGACAGTTCTTTAGACAGCTGACTTGTTATTCTGAAGGACTTACAAATCACGGATTGGCTTATGAACTGTTGCTGTGAACTGTTTTAAAAACTGTGCCTTAGTGAACGTTGTTCTATCAAGACTTTGTCAAGAGTGCTCAAAATATAATATATCTCTTATATATCTATTATATATGCTTTATGGTATCAGAGAATACGGAGTATATCATCCCCGCAGAAAGGGATAACGCCATATATAAATGAGGATAGGCGTAGCAATTTACAGATTTTATCGCTCCCATATCCAGCAGCTCTTCGACAAAATTAACCTGTCTATACATTTGAAGAGCCGAAGTAGGCGACACGAAATGTGGAAATCCCGAAAAACTGAAAGTAAAACTCTGTATGAAAACGGATTAAGGATTTAATACACAGGGTGTACGACTCTACAGGTATTATGGATTTTGTATAATGCCTTGGATTTGGAGTTGGCACCCAGCGTCCACAGATCTAGGGAGCCAGAGTATGAGTAGCACAGCAAGACAGGATAGCTATGACAGAGCTGCAAAAGTCCAAACCGAATGACGTCACAATAGAAGCTTCCTGTGTAAAAAAACCTCTAAAACTAGGCAAGAAACGGCAATACACCTCAACTAGGTCATAGCCTGCTTAAACAGGCCGCTATAGACCGCGGGCTTAAAGGAAGGCGGCATCGCTCTCTGTCTGTTGTGTGTCTATATATATTGCGTTATCTACACGACGCAGATGGCAGTGAGCGTCATTCAGGACAGAATCACTAGCATTCTAGTATTAGAAGAGTGCTTGTATGTACTAATCGATTGTACTGGGGAGAGGACGCTTGACCATCCATGCTTGACCTCACTAGTGCATGTCCGTTGACCCGCCATTGACCAACAACAAGTCAGTGTCCTGATATTGACGCCGTCTATGGAGCGCGGGGTTCACGATAAGATGCATCACTATCGACTGGAATCGGCGGCTATTGTGTTGTACAGTGAGAGAACTCAAGGTGTGGCGTATTTTGAAAAAATCCCAGCGGTGACGTCTTAGTCTTTGGGTAAGGTTGACCAAGCCGGTTTGTAGAAACAGTCGAATTATGAAAGAGAGTTGAGGCAGGAAATAACATATTCATGTATTTATTTGTCATTGGATTGAAGGTTGGTAGGGACATGTCGCGAACAGAACAATTTACTGAGCTCGAGGGTTCAAAACCGTCTCTTTTCGATCGACGTGACGGTTACTAGCCCCAGGTAACGCCTGGCGGGCATGATATATATATCACTGGAGTCTCAACAAATGATTAGGTCAGATGGAGGAGAGAGCGATGACGCGAGTAAACATCTAATGTATAGCACACACTACTTAGCACCTCCCGGTCAGGATTAGCTAGTTGACGTAGGAGCTTCTCAGCCATGTCTCAAGGCAGAAACGACGAGCGCATTGACGTCAAATTGCTAAAGGGAAGTAACTGGGCCGTAGAGTCGATTTGCTCCGAGCTCAAGAGTCGAGAGTGTCATGGATTCAGGAACGAGGAACAAACTAATGGCGTGAGATATGCCTATATATAAGTCAGAGACCGATTTCTCCGAATTCCGAGGAAAGCCGATGCTGATATTTTGATTACATTGGCGAAAGTCGAGATCTAAAGGGAAAACACCTGCGAAACAACAGGTAAATCTTCAAAATCCATCTATACTTGACATTTAAGGATACATATACTTAATTGATGAATCTGGAGCCATAGGCTTCTTGACGCTGGAGGAATGATAAGGATGTTAGTGCTGAGAGTGTTATTATATTTCGAACGTTTGGCAAAGGACTAAAGCCTATGTGGAGCGCGGAGTGTGATGAGTGAAGGCATGAGAGTGAGAGCAAAGAGTTCTTACGAACAACTGTATAACCGGAGCTACCTTTGGGAGACAGTGCATAATCAAAATATACATATACAGAATTGAAGCCTTGCACGCGCTTTTATTGCAAGAAGAGGAAAAGTTAAAAGGATACGTTCTACAAACGGAAGCAGCTGTTAATTGGTGTGAACGTAGAACTTAAAAACAGTTCCTTAACAGAATGGAACCAATCTCAGATTCAAATCGGCTCCATGTTACAGAAGAACATTGACTGGCGGATTTAACCCAGCCGCAGGAATAACATCATGGTGGAGTGTGGAGAGAGGGATAATTAGGTCTTATCCGCATAGCCATGAAACAGCGTATTAAAGGAACAGATGTTGGATGATGAAGGGCTTCATACGCTGATGTGGTGATCGAATATAGACAATCAATGAACGACCAATCACAAAGAACACTGATCATCACTGTGATCTGAGCCACTCACACCGAATTATTTGCTTAACTGATGAAAACGAAAACCAAACTTACCTCCCAGGAGTTTTGATCAAGGCTGACGTTTATCAATAAGACGACGTTGGAGACAAGTGCAAGTAACATAGCTAATCCTATTCTGGCATCGTTGCGTACGCGAGTACTACCCTTCTCCAGGAACGACAAAAAATGCCATGTTTGTGAGGAGAAACTTGAAAGTTGGAGATGTAGTGGTGATCGTCAGATTTGAACGAGCAACGAAAATTCCTGAACAATGGGAGTAGGCATCAGACGATTCCCGACAGTAATGGACCAAGTGCGTCAGGTTAAAGTGAATAACGCGCAACAAACATTTTGAATTTCGTCCAGTGGAAACAAAACTCGGTGTAAAATTTTAGAAAATGAACTAATGGAATGTTAGAAACTGTGTATTCGATAATGAAGTAGTGTATGGAGAAATCTTGTTTTGTTTTGTAATTGTGTTACATATCTTCCACAATTAGGGGGTGTGGATTGTAACAGCCAAAATTCGTCAAATTAGTGTAACCTTACTTCAAGTTGTGACGTCATCGGTTTACTGACACATTGTTTTTGGGTGTGTGAAGAGCCGCGTGATTTTATGGCAGTCATTGGAAGAAACTGCAATGCGAGCCAGATAATGATGCTTACTAAGTACTTACTTTCCCATGTCAGTCCAGCTTTGTACTGAAAGTTATTTTGCTATGGAGAAAGCTTAAATTTGGTGAGTTACTTTATATGTCATTATTTTGACATTTAGCAATGCTATGAAAGCATTTTCTTCGTTAGTATGGCTAACCTTCATAGTAATGCTTACACGTATTTCTTGTAATACTAGTATAATAATAGCACGAGTGTTGGTGTAGGTATTTTTCAAAAAATATGTTGAAGTTTGTGAACTCGGTAGATTATATTTCGTAAATTGTTATTTACGGAAGATAACTCCATATGCGCCATGTTTCTGTCTCTGGTTGGCAAGAGTTACGACTCTTTGTATAAAGTGGTAAAACGAAGATTTAATCAGTATTTCTGGAGCATGTATTACATAGAGCATGTATTACATTCAAAATTGCTAGAATGCCAAGTAAACCTTATATTTACAATGTTGTTTTATAATTTCTTGTAGTAAATCGTATTCATCGTTTCCTGATCGTTATTCGTAACTGTACCATACTATCTTCCATGTATCAATAAATGGATACGCAATTTGCAAAAAACTTCCTCATCTCTGGCAGTACACATAAATTTGCAACATAGTTTTGCAAAACATAATTGTTAAATCCAATTTATGATCAATGTTGGTTATTTTACACGTCCATTTTGTGTTGAAGAGTTCCAAATTTATTAGTTTGTTACTATGGATTAGTCTTGAGGTACAGAACGATTTAAAAATGTTTTCAAGATAGACTGTTTGAAAAATTACGGTAGCCTTATCTTCTTTCACTTTTTGTTTTTTTGATTTTGAAAATGCTTTGTGACAATTAAAGTCATTCTTAAAAGTACAGATAAACAGAATAATTGGTAACTTAAGACCTAGTTGATAGTACAAACCTATCAATTTGGAACGCTTCCAGCTGTTGAGAAGCTCAAAATGGAACGTGAAAATAACCAAAACATTGATTTAATTCGGGGATCTAACCATAAAGAAAGGTAAGAAATCCCAGTTTTATTGTGATAGGGAGTTAGTCAGGATGTCTTAGGTGAAATTTGAAGCGGGCAAGATGTTCAGTTTTTAAGCCATTTTATTCGCAACAGGCGGCGGGAAAGTTGAGGCAAACTTTCGCGCGAATAAGGCTAATCTCCCCCCTCCCCTCACGCGAGAGCGCGAGAGCAACAACGGAGCGAGAGTGAAAGAGGTAGACGTTATGTCTTCTCGGAGTCGGGAAATGTTTAGCTCTAAAGCTCTCAACAGCACGCACCTCGAATTGCGAATTAGTATATGGGCATTAGGAAACATAGACACACATCTTGCCCGCTCAAAATTTTCACCTTAAGACATCCTACTAACTGCCTATCACAATAAACTTTGATTTCCTTACTTTTCTTAGTGTTAGATCCGCATAAATCAAGTTGGTTATTTCAGCGTCTCATTTTGAGCTTTCTCAACACTCGAAGCGTTCCAAGATTGATATTTGGGTACTATTCAAATGAAGTCTTAAAGTTAATATTCTGTTTATCTGTTACTGTTTTAAATGACCTTAATTGTCCAGCAAAGCATTTCAAAATCATAAAAAACAAATAAAAAAATAGAAATACGTATATTTCAATACAGTCATCTGAAAACATTTTTAAATTGGACAGTCACGTGTACCTCAAGACTAACCATCATGAGTATAATATAACGTGGAGAAGCTATAATTGGAGGAGTCAGTTCAGCCAAAATGGACGTGAAATAACCAACTTGATCTAAATTGGGATATTAACATATGTGTATATAGCCGAGTTAATGTGAAGTGATATGCTACACGCGACAAGGGAGGAGAGAGAGAGTTTTTGCAGATGCGTATCATTTTATTGGATACATGAACGTTAGGAGAGGTTTTCGAGACGATGGAAACGATGGAAATACGATTTACTTAGCAAGAAATATAAAACACATTGTAAAGAGAGAAGAATACATTGGAGTAAACGTATGACAAAAGAGCCATATGGGCTTATGAGAGAGAGAGTCATGCTCGTGCTAAAAAATCGGAGAATAGGGGGAAAGTCTAGTCGTGAATTCGATACCCCACTGTGTACGAAGGGTGCAGAGAGGCGGGTATATCTCTTGTCTGAAATATCGCAGAGACAGCAGGCGGAAGACGCAGGCTCATATGGAGTTATCTTTCCGTAAGAAAGGAGTATGGTAGTTCACGAATATGTATTCTGACGAGTTCAGAACACGCATAATGTATATATGTGTCACTAATCACCACACAATATCGGGTGCTAGTTATGCGTGCAGTAATTGCATCGCAAGTAATGACGTGTAATAAATCGTTCGCACCCACACTTAGAGCTTGAGGGAGCATATATCTATACGAGTGAGGATAGATATAGTTGGCTTGATGAGCCAGTTGCTTTAAACGTGTCAAAATAGATGACATATAAGTAACTCACCAAATTTAACGCTTCTCCATAGGCAAAAATAACTTTCAGTAACAAAGCTGAGCTGACATGGAAGTAAGTACTAGTAAAAGCCATACTGCCCGCATGGCAGATTCTCCAATGAACTGCCATAAAATCAACTGGGCTCTTCAACACACAAACATGTGTTTTCAGTAACCGATGACGTCCACAACTTGAGTAAGGTTACACTAAATTGACGAATTGGCTGTTACAATCCACCCCACTAATTGTGGAAGATATTAACACAATTACAACAAACAAGAATCTCCCATTACACTACTTCATATGGAATACACAGTTCTAACAGTCATTAGTTCATTTCTAAAAAATTGACACGAAAGTTTGTCCACTGGACGATCAAATGTTTGTTGCGGTTTTCAACTTTAACCTGACGCACTTGTCCATTACTGTCCGGGAATGTCTGAATGCACTACTCCCATTGGTCAGAAATTTCTCGGTGCGTTTCAATATCTACGATCAGGCACTGGACAGTCTCCAACTTCAAGTTTACTACTTCACAACATGGCATTTTTTGTCGTTCCCTGGAGAAGGGGTAGGTAACTCGCTGTACGCAACGATGCCAGAATACGATTAGCTATGTATTGCACTTGTCTTCCCAACGTTCGTCTATTGAATAAATCGTCAGCCTTGTCGAAAACTCCTGGAGGTAAAGTTTGGTTTTCGTTTCAATCAAGTAGGCAAATAATTCGGTGTGAGTGGGCTCCAGATAACAGTGATGATCAGGTGTTCTTTTGTGATTGGGTCGGTCATATGATTGTATTATTCGATTTCACAAAAAAATTCAGGCGTATAAAGCCCTTCATCAATCCAACATCTGTTCCTTTAATACGCTGTTCATGGCTATGCGGATAAGCTAATTATCCTTTCCGCCACACCCACCATGAATGTTATCCTGCCGGTGGTTAAATCGCCAGTCAATGTTTCTTTCTGTAACATGGCGATTGAATTCTGTAAGATTGGTTCCATTCTGTTAAAGGACTTTTTAAGTTCACGTTTCAGCACCAATAAAGCTGCGTTCGCGTTTGTCAGAATGCGTATCCTTTACTGTCCTCTTTTGCAATAAAGCGGTGTCAAGGCTCAATTCTGTATATGTTATTTTTGAATTTATGATTACGTTAAAGCACAATGTAATCTTTGCCTTTGTTAATAACCAGAATAAGGACCACTTGCTCCAAAAACTTACCAAGCACTAACATCCTTATCTTCCTCCAGCGTCAGAAGCCTATTGGCTCCAGATTCATCAAATTATAGTATATGTATTACCTAAAGGTAAGTATAATGGGATTTTGAAGATCTCGATTTTCTGATTAAAACACGTCGCAATGTCTAAATCAAAATAAAATCCTGAATCAGAAATCGTCTCTTTTTAGCTATCTAGCCAGCTTAGTTTGTTGTATCAAAATCACCACCAACTGAGCTGCGGACAATCGAACTTCTACGCCAAGTTAACTCGCCTTAGGCAATTTGACGTCATCAAGAGACATTCGGCGAGAGACATGGAAGAAGCAGAATAGCTGAGTCGCGGAGGGTTTATTACATGCAATCTTGAAATGCGTCGTCTTAATTACGCTATATAATCAAGCTAGGGATTGAGCAATATATTTTTTCTCCGAGGATCCCGCATTAGATAGAACTTAAATGTCCCTTTCGATCGAAAGAGACGGTTTTGTAACCCTCCGAGCTTCAGTAAAATTCTGTTCGCGAACATTTCCCTACCAACCTCATCCAATGAACAAATAAATACATGAATATGTTAAATTCCTGCCATACAATTCATAAGTCGAACTGTTTTCTTCACCCCCCCCGGGTTTTTTCCCAACTCTTACCTTAAGAGATACAGAGTCCGCTGGGATTTTCAAAAATACCCCCATTCATATAAAAACCATACCCATTAGTAGTGATATACCGGCCTCCATAGACGGTCAAATATTCAGGGAACAACTGAGTTGGTTGGCACACACAGTGTAAGTACGCCGCGGGTCAATCGAGGGTGATGACGAGTGCACACGTTGGGGGGTTACGAAGGATCATGTGGTCAAGCGTCCATCAGCACTGGCGAGGAGCAGGGTCTATGACTGGCCACCAGCAACTATAATGTATCTAATGTATGTCTCCCGCACCAATGTGCGTGAACTAGGAGCGAGAGTGTGTGTCTGAGGAGGGAGGATCAGCGCGAGCCTCACGCGTTAGTACAACGCGCATGCGGAGCGGCACTAGCGAGTCTGAGAGTGTATTGCCAGCTCGTGTAGCGTAGTAAGGTTTTAGCCAAAAAATGAGTATGGAATCGCAAAACGAGACGAGAGTCTGGTTGGACTTGGAGAAGTGCATTGATGGCACTGTAAAAAAATCGAATAAATCCAAGGGCATAAAATCCTGTGAGATATATTCCGCAATGAACAAGTCTAGACGAACGCGGACTGATCTACTTTGTCATTTCGAGCGCGAGAGTTACACACTTTCATTTTTCGGATTTCCAAACATTTCGCGCGCACAACACTGAAGAGAACATAAATTTGTCGAAATGTGCATCTGTGCATAAAAAATGTACTGTATTTATTTTATATCCTGTGCATAATATCCTAAAGAAAGATAACACCAAGGTTTTAAGTTTGGACATGTTTAATTACATAAGCATTTGAACAAGAAACATAAAAACAGTTCACTAAGCACAAGTTTAAACAGTTTTCACAAGCAACAGTTCAATAAGCCAAGTCCGTGATTAAGTCCCAGAATACAATCCACTGTCTAAAGAACGTGTACAATACAGAAGAGATATAGTTTTAACACAAACATCCACACACACAGTGTATACTTATTATTGCAGAATCTCTTAATCCAAGTTTTTGAAACAAAATCCACAGGTGTTGAAAGGAGTTTCACACGTGTCACGCGAGGGAGGTTGATGTATCGAGGTCGTTTGCTGTCCAGAATATCGATGTTTTCTCGTTGTTTGTACTGTCCCAGATATCAAGGGCCACTCTAATGGGGATATTGAATCTTGCATAACAACTCAATCCGATTGGTCAGATGCTACCGGCGGTAATTGTCGAATAAGTGCGTTTGTTAATGCAAAACAGTATCATTCTATTTGAGCGCCACAATGGGCCAGTCGGTGAGTAATGTTATGAAAGACATTGGCGCGCTCACTGAAGCGCAACTATCATGGCTGTTCTGTTGAATAATCATAGCCAAGGATCCTTTTCTTAGTTTTCTTCTAGCTGGGATCTCCGACCGGGATTTCTTACTGTCTTGCGGGGAAATCAGAGGTTTTTCTTAGTTTTCCACTGCAGCAATGCCCTGGCGACCTAATGGCCTGATTGTCTCCACAAGTGTAGCTCGGGTTAGTACCCAGTAAGCGTATCTGGAGTTTTTTCCTGTCAGCTCCTTCCATCTTTTTTCAGTAAGGATTCTGGTATGAATTTCAATCTCGTCCACCTCAGCACATTCAAATGCGATTAACGATCCCGTCTAGGCGTAATGGAAATTGATCGCAAAATCTTTGTTCATGGGTGGGGTCTCAGGTGCCAATGTATTCTGGTGTGTGATGAGGCCCAGTCTCCCAATCCCGTTGCATTCTTGTGACTCCGGGGGGAAAATCCTAAGCCTGGGTCTGTCCAATATTCTGGCTAGGCAAATATTCCTCAGTCTGGTGAAGTCGTTTGTGTGAAGAGCTGTGGGGTGGAGCTCTGCTTTTATAGCCCGTAAAAAGGTTCCTTCCTATCACACGATCGCAGATGGTTCAGGTATTTCGGTGTATGTCTATACAGCGTCTAGACGCCAGGTGTTCAGCATAGGTAAATTTCCAGGGTATGTCTTAAGACAGCTGTCTAGACGCAGGTGTTCAGCATAAGTATTTCCAGGTATGTTTAGACAGCTGTTCTAGACCGCTCAGGTGTTCAGCATAGGTATTTCCAGGGTATGTTTAGACCAGCTGTCTGACGCCAGGTGTTCATCACAGAATGGTAGGTTGACCGTTAACGAACTTGTGTTATGCCAGACTGAGGAATATTTGCCTAACCAGAATATGACAGACCCAGGCTTAGGATTT
>CAJDSM010097040.1:0-13656 GCA_903981925.1 Ostrea lurida
GAGAGAGGATTATAGACTGCGCTTGCCACTTGATAGTGTTCAAATATCTCCCTCAAGGCAAATGCATCTTATGAGTGAAAAAAAAAAAAAAAAAAAAACATAATTTTGTGACTGCATGTTCATATCAAATTACAGCCCAAAATAATTCTAACTCTTATGTTATCAATTAAGCAGAAAAGCACGAAAAAAATTGTCCATCGTTTGGAAATATTTTGATTTTACCTCTTGCTGGAAAACACCATATTTCACCAACTGGTACTCAACTTTGGGCTGCTAGGACCTCTTCCAACTTCGCCTGCCCAGAAACGAAGTCTTGATTTCCAGTCCGTCGTGTCTTTTGCAGTAACGACTTGACTGTTACAGTCATTTTACTTCATGCAACAATGTATGGATTTAAATTCAATTAACGCATTTGTTTTTACAGACAAGCTCTAAATAATACGGCATCTCAAACATCTTAACTTTTGACCAATTAACGATTTGGTGTTCATATTGACAGCCTTATATCCGTGACATTTCGTATTATACTCGTGCACTGCTGAGTACACAGATATTTAAACGATAGTGTTTTATTTATTATAACTTTCGACTATATTTAATGTATTCTACAACAAGGATTAATCGAGTCTGCCTAGAACTTCATGAACAAAATTCTCTGCTATGCTTGAAATAAACAATGATTAACATGTGTAGTTGAGAGCTCGCTATTCGTCGTCTACGTGTATGTGTAATTTTCTTCGTTATTATAGCTAGGGTTCAAACACATGTAAAAGAAAATCGAATTGTTCATTACTAAGGGTCTAATTTCTATCGTACTGTCGATAATTTCCTCACTCTCCATGTTCTAGAGTTGATTTATTTACCGTTAACTCAGAGCAGTTCATGCAATATCATACGGTCATACTGTGTAAAGATTTGACGTCTATGACGCAGTTATGACGCGGACTAGTAACCACGTGACTGCTACTCCATTAATCGAAATACCTGACTGCGTGGTACCCTAACTTTGAGTGCGTATTTACAACTATACTTAACGGCTTTAATTGCCTGTAATTTGAAACTGTGATTGTGTTTTAGATTATTAATTAAATGTAATTATGGCCTAATCTAGAAAAGTTTGATGAATCCGTGATAAAACTCCTTTAAGACATCACCTGAGGATGGAGCTACCTTAATGTTGTTTGATCAAATATAGAAAATCCACGTCTTAATTCATTTAATGGGTATATGTTTACCGTTTTCCGAGTGTGGACTTTTATAAATGAAGAGCCAGTCATATTTTAAACAATAGGAAACCTTTTTAGCTCACCTGCGCCGAAGGCTCAATGCAAATGAGCTTTTCTGTTCACATTTTTTCCCGTCGTCCGTCCGTCTATCCGTCTGTACATGGCTTCAAATTTGCCATAAAGCATCCTTGGATGAAGGGGATTCAGGTTTGTTCAAATGAAGGAACATGCCTCCTTGAAAGAGGAGAAGAAAAAAAATAATGTGAAAACAGGTAAAGGTAATTTAAAAATCCAATGGGCCAGAAATTTTGCACATTCAGATATATCGCAGATGTTTTATAGAACTATGAAGTGTAATCGTTTTCATTAATGTGTTGAATCGATATATCCACTCTACATAAAAGTAACATTTCCACATCTGCTTCTTACTTAGATATTTTATTGAACATTAAACAGACAACTAACTACTCCACTTTATGACAAACTAGATGATTTCAGCTTCTTCAACTTCCCATATTTACATGTATTTACCAGCATTCCATGATCACCTGCATATACTCTTATGTCTCTCAACTTATTCGATAACAAGATCTTGTGCTGCATATGATCAGTTTTTAAATCGAGGCAGGCTACTGATAAACATGTTGATGTTAAAGAAGTTTCAACAGTCTCATTAAAAGTCAGCATTTTGCAAGTTCTATGGTCATTATAACGATCTAGTTTGTCAATATAACCTGCTATAAAGTAAAAGGTTGTCTGACGTGTTGCTTACAAATTAATTATGAGGCCGTTCTTTATACACTGAGTTTTGATTACGGACTACGCAGTTTACCTGATCAAAATATAGGAATCACGTGTGACCTGTCGACAGGGGGATGCTTACTCCTCCCGGGCACCTGGTCACATCTGCACATGTGGACACAGGGACCCGTGTTTTCCTTTCTCTTGATTTGAATTTCACTTGGGACATATGATATTGATCACTGTTATCTTCACCTTTTCATGGAAGCTTCCTGACATATTTAAAACCATGTCCCCTGGGCGTAGATTGGGACCACAATGGGGATCAAAGTGTTACATGCGATTAAAAAAAAAAATATATGTATAGGAACAATCTTTTAAAATCATCTGGGCCAGAAGGGAGGAGATTTAACTGAAAACTTTTTAATACATGTACTAGTATATAGTTTGAGTTTGTTCAGATCATGGCCTCTTGGGGCTAAGATGGAGCCACGATAGGGGATCAAAGTTTTACATGCTGATATGAATAGGAAAATCTTTTCCAGAACCACCGGGTACCCAATATGGCTAGCTTCGTCATCATACGAAATCACTTGAAGCTGTGAGTTTTCATGTTGTATGTGGCTTTAATGAATATTTGAAGGTGTATTTGAACACATACAAGGTAGGAAAATATGTAAGGAATATTTAGATACTATATTTATGGCTCGGCGATGCACGAATACAGCGATACAAAACCTCAATCATGCGCAATTTTTTGTGCGCCGTAAATCGAAGGTTTTAATAAGGGGTGGATCTGTAGCTCTCTGATCTATCCCAAAACAATTTCAGAGAGCTACAGTTCTGCAGCCAAGTCAAAATTGGTGTATAAAGAACAGTGATCAATTTCGGAAGTCTTAAACAACACAAATCGGAAGTTGTGCAAACTCGGACCCTTGGATACGCCACAGGTGGGATCAGGTGTCCGAAAAGAGTAAGCATCCCCTGTCGTAAACCAATTGTCTTGATCAGGTAAACGGAGTAATCCGAAGTCAAAATCAGTGTCAGTCAGCATTTTAGTTACCCAATGGTAGGCCATACTGGCAAACTAGATCGTTATAACGACCATAGAATTTGTAAAATGCTGCTTTGGACGTAAATGTAGAAACCCCTGCAACAGCAAATTGTTTGTAAGTAGCTCTCCTCCAATCAAAAACTCATCATATACAGAACAAGCTCCTGCATATCGAATAAGTTGACAGACGTAGATACCATATGTAGGTGATGATGGAATGTTACTACATAATATGGAAAGTTGACGATTGAGAAGCTGAAATCGTTCCGTTTGTCAAAGTTGAGTTGTTAGTTTGCCGTTAATGTCTATACTCAACGAAATATCGAAGTAGATATGGAAGACTCTGGTGTCTTTTATTTCTAGTTCACTGGGATATATCGGATCGACATATGAATGAAAATTATCTTGATAGATCAATATATCGAAATGTTGAATTAAAGGCCACTGCTAGAGATTTTATTTCTCGTGGAGATGCATATAAAAAAAAAACCAGGTCAGTTAACAAAGGAACACAGTTCGTGTCCATGGAAATTCCATCGGACTGTTTGAAGACACGATCACCAAAAACTACAAAGATATTGTCAAATGATAGGAACTCGAACTATCTTAAATAGATGCAATAGTACTTGGGCGTAGAATCAGAATGGAGTTTGACAAAGTAATTGATCTCTACATATCAATATTTCCTTTTCCAGTTTTGTTAAAGAAGCAACTGTGTATAATGTCAAAAATGGTTATTAATTTATCGTGCAGAATGGTCGTTTGAAGTGTTGAGAAGTAATACGTTTTGATGTTGATATGAGAAAAGTTCTGGGGTTTCAAACTTTCGAGTTGTTCGGAATCCACATTTTATTTACACCACTTTTGGCATATGTTGTTGCACAGTACTTCTGAAGTTATGGGCGGCGGAAAGGGCAAAAATGACGACAACATGCAAATCAAGTATGACAGTAACAACAAAAAATTGCAATAACGACTTTGCAATTAACACAGACTCGCAGAAGTTGACCTGCCATTCTAAATTACATGATACGAGATCGTTCAAATTTAAAAGAACAAAATTGTCACGACCCCGGATTTAATCGAACATTTGATCAACACGCGTCAAGATTTTAAACAAACAAGAAATCTAGACAAAATCAAACATAAAGTCACAACCAAATACATAATGTTAGCGGCGTAAACGTAAATCACAACAGTCCTGACAACCCAACGGCGCCCAAGTCAACCAAATAGGGGCCACTTAAGAAATAACGCAAATGAAACATGCGATCAAAGAATAATACAAGATGGACCATACCTGCACAGAGTTCGTCTTTTCCCTTACAATCTCTTCAACCCGTTTAAACAAGATTTTGTAAAACCATTAAAAAGAAGGAAAAAACACGAAAATATAGTGTTCATTACTTGAAAATATAAAAAAAGAAAATAATCAAAAACTTATTGTTGATGGTCTAATTAATTTAACACAGTAAAGAAGTATTGCGTTAAACGTTTAAAAAATAGTATAAAGGAACATAACAAAATTATTTGATTATCCTTTCTAAATTTACAAAGAAGGAACACTCACAAGTGTTTTCATCTTCACTTGGTTACAAAAGACTTGTAACGGAGTGACAGAGATGCAGTGAGAGACAGGAACGACACTCTGTCAAGATAAGGATGGACGGCAAAAATATGCAGACTCAGTTCTAAACTTATACATGTATTATTATATGCCAATAGAATATGTAACAGAAAAAATGAAGAAAGCAAATTGTTATCCGAAAAAGAAACACGAAGCTCAACCCCCCGCCCTCACGCTTCCTCTCTCTCTCCTCTCACCTCCATCGTTCTCTCTCTCTCTTCTCTTCTCTCTCTTCTCTTCTCTTCTCATCGTTCTATCAAATCAAAGGGGGGGGGGGGTTGCAACACCGTACCCCTCCACGCTCAATGATTCAACAGATTCAGGGAAACAGTAAAAAAGTAACGCGAAAAAAGTAAGAGAACAAAAAAATCAACTATAAAATAAACGAGAAGAAAAGCGAAGAATCAATAAAACGAATCAGCAAAGAGCGGCACCTTTGATTAGAATTTAAAGCAAATTTCCATGTATTTTTCCCCGATAGCTATTAAGTCCTTGTGTCCATAATGTTGCAGGCTAGTAATGCTGTACCGGTTAGCCGCTGTCCTAATGTTTGCTTTATGTAACATGAAAATCTGTACAGTAAAATTAGGAATTACATGTCAGAAAAATAAAATTTCAATCAATAATTTTATTTGTATAGTCAAGATGACTCTATACTCAAATAACTAATGCAGGTGATGAGTTTCTACAGCGTGATGTCAAAAACACAAATTCAAAGAAAACAAAATTATAAAATGGTTATAAATTAGGAGTTTAGAAATTCAAGCATAATACATGTAATGTGCACTGTTTAAAGCATAAAGTAGGTTTTTAACATACAAAGACATACTATTAATCCGAAAATATTGTATGGATTTTGAAGATCTTTTCCAAAATAGGTCTTTAAGAATTAAGCTACATAAGAAGTCTCAATTCACAAAAAGTTACCGAGAAAGATGCAAGTGGATTTTAAAAAAATGTTCAATTATTTCACTAATTTTTTTTCTTTTCAAATCAGAATTTAAAAATAATAAAACAGTCATTGCCAGTGGTTTTACAAAGAGTCATCTGAATCTGGACATCATGTACCTCTTAAATACGGAAGCGTGTACAGGGCTTTCAGTCTCTCTGAGATATTTACTACTGTGAGTTTACTAAAAGCATAATTCACTATGGGAAAAGTACGTTATAACTACAATGTTCTAATACACTTTGTGTATATATATTGATACAGTAGATGGAACTATAAGCAGGTATAATAATTAAATATATACACATGTATAATACAATATTGGTTCTCTCCTCATTGAAAGTTTTCAATAGGCAAAAAGATAATATAACAACTCTAGATTGTTAATTCCAGTAACTCATGTAAACTGACGTAAAGCGTATCAAATATCTGTCATCAGAGGATTCGAGTCAGATGCTAAATTTCTCGTACCATCTTCTTTGATCTTTTTGGAAAACTAGGATTGAAAATTTGGAAGTCCATGCATTTGTTCGCTTTTCGAGAAAAAATAATATCTTTGGAAAGTTTGTGCACAAACACAAGTTACATTTTGTAGCCATTGTTTGAGGTAAGAATCAGCGACAATCTTGTGCAAACATCGTTTTAGATACATACAGAAAGTTGGTTTGGATTTTTTTACATTCTCCCACTCTCCATATTACAGTTTGACTGAATCAATGACAGAAATTCAGCATGTGCTCATGTTGGGGATTTTGACGATAGTGGAAACTTAAATCAAACAGGAAACTTTTCAAATTGTACTAATGATGCGGTATTAAAAAATGGATTAATAAAGCAATAGGATATTACTGGATGTATGGATGAACAATTACAAAAACAACACTTCAATACTGCATAACAAATTGAAATCCTCAAGTACCGAAACCTACATCTGAGATTCAGCATCTAACCTAGTCAAAGTACATTTATAGTCAAAGATGGCATAATTAAATATGCATGTATCAAAGTACTTACAAAGTTTTGTTTAGAGATATCCACTATAAATGACACACAAAATGATCGAAGGCATTGTCGATTCCTTCCGTAGTCCACACTTATATTTAAAGACTTTTTTTTCAGACCCTTGAGATATTGAACTGATGGAGGGGGTATTGTATTAAATAGACATCGACAGAGGTTTTGGTTTGTTGTTTTCTTTAATGGCGTTGATGCCTATTTAATTTAGAAAGTTATACGTTGCTTTCTAATTTTCTGGACTATTTTTCTTAAACGCATGAAAATTTAAACATATGTCAGCCGTATTCTATGATGCTCAAACTAATGCTATTTCAACAAATTAGACTATAATTGTTGTTATCAACTAATTGTTACAAGCCAATTCATGGCAATGAAGATATCCGACATGGTGATTTTAGAGGGACAGGAGCGCCGGCCTTCTGTTTTGTGGGGCCGAACTTAAATATGGTATAGTACATGTAGTACGGGTTAAAATTAACTCGAAATGTCACTTCAAAATCTCTAAAACTCTGTAGCTCCCAGAGACTGATCCTGAACCCTATTTGGCTTACCCAGAACTCTTATCACAAAAATTAATCATTAAAATTTTACTTCAAGAATTAAAGACTACATGAATTGCATTTTTTTAAAAAACAGTAAGACATCTCTGTCTCGATTAGCTGCATTAACTAACAACATTAAGTCCATATCTTTTTGTGTAGTAGTAGGAGGATTAGGATTGCCCCGTGTTTAAAAAAAGTACTTTTTTCAATTTTCTGAGCATCACTTTACCTTAACTATTCTTGATGTACGATACAATGATGCTGAATAAAACTAAGGTAAAGAATTAGACTTTATTTTTTGTATAATGCTGAATGATGGAAATCTCTAAAAAAGAGATTTAATATTTCTACGCTAAATCATTTTCATTTCATTTTTGTGGTATGTTGTTATGCTATAATCCGTGGGGTCTGCTAAAATGGAAAAAACTGGAAAATCTACAATTAAACGATCACAGGTTTTTTGAACTTGAAAAGCCGCTTTTGGCAGACGTGTAAGCTAACGCTGTTCCCGGTTACGGCGCTAGCTAGGTTGCATTGCTATCTGATAGTAATGAATAGGTTATTTGAACTTTGATAAAAAATCAATTGTTGAAATTCTCTTTAACATGAACTGTGAAAAATGTTATGTTTTGATCTGATAAGAAAGAATTACATGTAGTAATGTTTTTTAGGACATGGTAGAGCTTGGACAGGCATGACATGCACAGGACGATGTAGGTTAAAGGTGTTAGTTCAAATCTGGTAACCCTTGGTCAAGATATATGAAAATAAGAAAGTATAATATATAAGGCTACACGCGAGGACAGTGTCAGATCATAGCTTGTGACGGTTTAACCGGTGTCGAGACATTTCGGTCCTCTTCAGTATTGCGAGATTTGTTGTTTTTTCCGTTTAGATTGATCTTATTCAAACTTGGGGGTGTGTTTGTTTGTAACCATTCTTCTATCTGCATCTCAAAAATAAGATAGTGTTAATATGCCTAATGTTGTTCAACATGCGAAAAACACGACCGGGTAATGAACGCGGTGCTAAATCAATCATATACTAGCATTCGATTCCAAGAGTAGTTGCAACAGACGTGTTAAACTGAAGAGGCTGGGGGATATTGTAATCCTACTTTTACTGTTTTAAAAAATGCGGTAATTTTCAATACCAAGGATATTTTCATAATTTTTTTATATTACGAATATAATAAACCTTCTCTTTCAAATTGTCTTAAATGAAATTGTATAAGCTTTAGAAAGACAATAGGGGTCAATTTAAAGATTTGAAAACTTTCATACATACTGTGCATAATGTGCTTGGTGTGTGTGAAAATGGTGCAGTCGTGTGGGTATTTGATCTAATAAATCAGCAGATGCCTATGACATTCAACGGTGCTGCGACAAATTTATATCAGAAAAGGTGAAGCATTAATTGAGAGAAAAATGCCGAATGGCGTGGGTAAATACATTCAATGCAGATTTGAACATGGTACCAGCAATGCATGGTATAGGTCTGATGCCTTGTGGGGACGCAAACATGATAAGCATGGATTTGTAACACGGGAGCAGCTGTAATTGCATGCACGGGGCTGAGCTGGTGTAAGTTCCTCTCCAATGGCCATCAAACACATATTCTCGAGGTGCCAAATTTTCTTTTGAAAGCTGTAATCGAATTCTTTTGCAAAGGTCGGTATGTCTTCAGCTTTTCTTTTCCAGCTGCGGAGAGCTAAATAAGCAACAAATTTTGAAATAATGTTAGCATGTGGTCATCATATTAATAGAAAATTCAGAAGAGGAAATGGGTGGCTTTGGGTTAATAACCGTTTTGCCATTAAATCTCTGTGATTCTTAATATCAAGATTGGCTCATAACACATGAAGGTATGATGATTGAAAGTCCTTGGTACCATCAGAAGATCGTACTACGTACTCTGTTCAAAATACTTATATATTCAGATAAGGGAAATTTTTGTTTTGCGTATGATTCTGAGCAGCTTTGACTAAGCTTTTATACAAAGTTTTACAACTAATTTAGAGACGAAGTTGAGTACAATAGGCGAAGGTAACAAATCGTGTAAACGTATCATAGATCCAAAAAAAATATCTCAAATCGAGTGTAGGGCAATACCGACCTCCAACAAAAAGCGTAAGTAGTTCAGGTGCATGGAGGAGTAACGTTTGAGTATGAGATAGTGCTAAAAAGTATCTGTGTGGCGTTCGAAGCCTAGGGTTAGGTGTGAATACTCTAAATGGAGATTGTGTGGGATTATGTCTGGCAGCGGTGGAGCCGACGTTTTGACTTGGAAAAAGCATTTACATATTTCCTCACTCCAACCAAGGTGTAAAAGGGATACTTGGTATAACTGTGAAGGATATTGTCAAAATGTTTTAGTGAATTAGCGCCTTAAAGACAGCTTGCACTGATATTCGTTCTGGATATGTAGGAGGTCAAACCCTTGGTAATTGAAATGTATTGTTGAAAGCGCTTTTGGGACATTAATATAAATTAAGTAGAGTAAACGAAATGGCGTTAAAAGTAATATAGTCGCAAACATTTTATCAGCGCTGTAGGGGCAACACTGCTTCCGACAAAAGCGAAGGAGGATCAGATGCCATGGAGGAGTAATCACCCCTGCTGACGTCAACGTAAGAGCGTAACCGTAGTAGGAACAAATTACCGGGCGTTACCGTGTAAAATGGAACAGTCTAGCAAGGCATGAAACTATATCTTTTTACTATAATAGATCAGAGCAGTGCTATTTGATGAGTAAATTCCGGCTTCATAACGAAGATCGTAAGTTTTAATCACCAGATGTAAGAATAAGAATTGATAACTGTGGATATTTTAAGATTTCACAATGGGGGGGCAATGTTGTGGTACCAAATTTTTGTCGTTCGTGGGGACGTAATTTCGTGGGTAATTGATAATAATAGCAAAACGGCATAATATTTAATTGGGATTAAAAGGATAATAAACATGTTGTGGGGGACAGGGTAAATTCTTCGTGGTTAGGGTGACCGACGGAAATCACTTGGAAAGGGAACCTGTCCCCCGCACAATGAGATTCACAGTAGTTCATTTCCTAAACGCTTTGAATTTAAAATGCAAGTGAAAGTTGCAGGTTTTTCGTATATGACCGTCACACAATTAGTACATTGTGACAGGTGTGAGACTAGCTAAATAGCCTCAGTGATAAATCCTTCGTGCTTAACGTAAAGATTATTATTTTTGGGGGGTGGTAGTTCACTTACACGGATAGGAGTGGTAAATTTCTCAGAGGAAAAATCACCCAAAAACTTATCAAAAAATATCAATTATAACTTTTTGCGAAACTAGCTCGATATAAATTATTAAAACATCTTTACAATTCGTTATCTTCGCCTTTTGTTTGTTGATGTCTTGTCATTATGTGATCTTTACATTCACTGGAGGACGCACATAAATGGGGCTGCTAAGGGAAACTTTGCCATCATCTACAGCCGTGTCTCATATCCCGAGTACGGCATCGTTTGGGGCTTCTAAATATTAAGGAAACATTAAGCTCATTGCAAATATTTAAACCTTTCGTTGAGTGCATGCATGAAGTTCCTGTGCAGTTTGTGATAGTTAAATGTAAGTAGTCTAAATACATTTGAAATGAGTCAATGTTACATGTAAGTTTTACAGAAGCATATTTAACACATCTCTACGACTCAACTATTTAATATTTCGTCATTTTGACTGCAATTACAAAAAAAGGCAAAGTTTAAGCTTAGTGGTCAAACGTAATCATATCAAAAAAACATATACAAAATCGGTGTACGGCAAACACGGACCTTCTTGACAAAAGGAAGGTAGGATCAGTGGGGCTGGAGGAGTAAGCATCTCTGCTTGACCGTCACACTCCGCCGTGAGCCTTAGTCGAAATAAAGTAACGGGATTACCCGTAGTCAAATCTAGTAGGAAAATGCAGTCTAAAAAGGGTATGAAACAATCGTCAACATATGACTTAGTGATAATTTGCTAATCGCAAAACAAGGTCATTAATAGCGGACCAGTAGAATTCTGCGAAATGATGATTTAAACGAGATCGTATAAACCCTGCAGCTCAACTTTTTTGGTTAGTAGTATGCTGGCTTTTAAAAGGTCCTCATACGCATCGCATGCTCTTGCGTATCGACTCAACTGGGAGATACCTTTTTTACTACATTAGTTCGATATCCTATTCTATGAGTCCAGGTTGTGAGTGTTGATTGATGTAATTAAGTATGGCAATTTAAAAATAAATAAGGAAAGACTAACACAAGAAGAATGACTACAATCTATGTATTTGCATCGCCAGTAAGATTTGACTTGTTTGAATGCCAAAAATTAAGCGAAGTTTGAACCAGATCAGGCAACATTTGAATGATGCGTTAGATGCTATCTTATAAAACATAATCACAGTAGAAAGGAAAAATAAGTGTGCCTGTCCAGATCAAGAATAAAAATAAAGAGGGGGGAGGGGAGTTATCTGCCCAAGTGCCTGTGATATGACGAGAGATAAAAATTCAGTTTAACAGTCTTTTCATTGCATTTTTTATTCTTAGGATGTAAAGCTATTTTGTAAAATGTTCCATTCTGCATCCAATTTCGGTAGATTATAGTCAGATTTCGGTATTAGTGCTCTTATTTAAAATCGGTTGTAACAACAATCCTGTAATTCTAGGACAATATGGGTTCATGGCTTCTGTAAAACCTAGTACTCTCTGCTGAAACAGCAAAAGACATCGCACAGATTGCACATGAGTAATGTTAAAAGATTTAGCAACATATGCCTATGAATCGCTTAAAAACCAAATTTCAACCTTTAAAAGCTACCCCCTTGGGGTCAGGTTAGTATAAGGCTTCACATACTTGCGTGTCGTAAGAGACGACTAATTGGATGGTCCTTCGGATGAACCGGAAAAACCAATTAAGTGTCCAGAGGTGTGCACAAAAAGGACCTCGCCTGCTAAGGGCCTGGGTGCCGACATAAACCTAAATTTTGTAAACCTCAACCGGCCAATTGCTGACGGTCTCAATATTGAGTGAAATATTCTCAAAGTTTTTATCAGTAATCATGTATTCAAATTTATTGAGAAAATTCAAAACAATTTTATAAATCCATGATATAAATGCAATTTCAATCGCATTAAGAAGCATTTTCACATTATTCAACGGTTATCATAATATGAAGTGGTAGACAAAAATGTCAGCAGATTTGTTTCAAACATCGGCTGATTGCTTCAGCGAAACTAAACTAAAGAGATGATAGATTAATAAACACGATTGCTTCTGTCTGACTAATGATGTATAGGGACAGGGCTAACTGTTACATGGCTCTGATCGCCGTTTGCAAGCCAACATTTCTTGACGAAGTTGAGAAATCCCGCCTATTTGAGATTCATAGAGGATATCCGATTCACATTTCAGTACGTTCATAAAAATTTGTCGAACAACTGTAAGGCAATAGAAATGTACGAGTTATTATGTTCATGGGGCCCCGGGTCCAAGAAGGGGCAGTCAGAGAAATGCCTATACTTTTCCATATGGCAAAAATATGTCTTCATGGAGTTTGGGAATGTTGTTCTGAAGCAGATTTTTTGTTGTAAAAAATTCGAACTGACGCAAATATAGATCAAATGATATTTATATATAATCCGGGTTAGAATAGTAATGAGTATTTATAAGTATTTTACGTCAACATGTGAACATGTCCACGAAGTACTGTCATCATGATCAAATTACTTTAATACTTTTTTATGTGATGCCTCCTTTACAGATCTTCCGATCCAAATATATGCTCTAATTACATGTGGTCTCTTTCGATGCAAAATTACACAGCTATACGACAGATCATGTTTGCAATGCAATAAATCGAACTTTTTGATGTTGATGGTCTATAAATGTGGTCAAGTTTGCGATCATTATAGCGTCATAACTCGTCAGTTGTCAGAATGTGGTTTAAGAGGAACCAGCGCTAGGGAATGACTCATGGTTAATCTCTCTGAACTAGATAACAAAGTTACGGTAAGGCCTTCTGCCAATCAGAACATTACAACTGTAACTTATCGGGACTTCACACGTGAGTTTCTGTGATTTTTTTTAATTACATACTTGCTTCATTTGCCTTTACTTATGCAAGGTGCTAAAATTAAGAAAACAAATAAATCTAATGCATGAATGAAACAAGGCGGCTAAATATTGATTGTGATGGCCGTTTAACCATGCTTATTTCAGATGAGATAGGACAGACATTTGAGGGTTGATCAATCTTTACACGTTGGCTTTTCTGAATTCGTAGACATTTTTAACGGATGTATAAATTGCATGACAAAATGCGCGCGACAGATTCGATATGAAAGTTGATGCTCTGTAACTATAGCGCGTTTCTCAAACAGTAAAGTTTAAAGGAACCATAAAAGGTCGCCTTTTAAAAATATTATACCCTATTTTTGAAGGCGTCCAAGTTAAAGTATTTATAGACGTCGTGCGGGTGGAAAGTTTTTAAGTTAC
>CAJDSM010097043.1:0-2500 GCA_903981925.1 Ostrea lurida
AAAGCGACAATGATAACTTAGAAGAGTTAAACTAGAATTGATGTCTCTGTGTTATTCATTCATTATCCGGTCTCACTAGTGTGACGTCACAGTAGGGGTTCCCCAAAATACCGGAAGTCGCACTTGACCGAGTTACCAGGTAAAAATGCGCATATTAAACGACCCAGAACTTGGGTTTGCGAGCGAATTGACATCGGGTTTTCGACTACGTCTTTGAGAGACATAATGATACTATTAACACTGATATTGGAAAATGGTGGATATGCTCTTTAAATAAAGTTCCGAACGGATCGTTCAGTCAACAAAAACCATCTTGAAATACATTGCACTGTTATTTGCATCTGTCGCCTTTATCTTTACCTATGCATTACACTCACGACGGTAGTTATGGGGGTTCTTTATTCGGTCGACGCCTGTAATGATACACTACAGTCAGAAACTCGGCTTTTAACTTGATAATTGATATGCAAAAGATCTTTACATTTCAATTAAAATGCCTGGTGCTCATCGATAGAGCAGTAATTATCTAATGTTGTTAAATGTCATAGGTTTGACGCGACGCAGGGATGGATAATCAAGCCCGGAACCTCCCGGTTGCAAAGCAATCACAATGTTTATGATAAGATAATTTTAATAACTGATCATGATAGATTAATCAAATTGAACATCTAAAGTGATTTGTCTGATTAAGGTGATGCACACTTCATACTGGATGTCTCAGAATCAGTTTATCTTCCATCCAGAGAATGTTGATCGGGCTTCCGACGAACTTTCGATATTCCCCGAACCTGGTCTTGTCTCGTGTGTTTTCACGAATACCACGTCATTTTTATTTAACATAACTACGACTATGCCAGTTGAGGCATGGCGGTCATTGTTGTTAGCGGAATTAGCAATAGCGCTGTTCCAGATGTCTTGATTTACTACGAGGTTGGAGAAAGCATAGCTATGCATATCGGAGTAGATGTTCCATGTTATGACGTATAGCCCATCGTAAGGAACGGTAAACACGCCGGTGTACTTGTTGTAAGCATTTGCAATGTTCGTCCTCACCACATCAAAGATGAGGGTGTAATGAGGCGCTAATGTGTGTTCGTCTTGATTCATGTAGGCATAAAATGCACATTGGTATTCCTGTTCATAGGTTGCAATTGGGGCGCTCATGGATGCCAGTGGATTTTGTCTTGCTACAAAGAATTATTAAGAGTCATTAGCTATCATATTTGGTCTCAAGACCATAACTAAGTGTAAATTTCAAATCCAGCTTACTTGAAAAATAATTTTCATCGGGAAAAGTAATTTTCAGTTTTTTTCTTTTCTTTTCAAAATACTGCAGTGCTTTTTAAAAACATCTGTGCTATAGATATTAAAAGATATAAAGTAATAAATATTTTGATTTAAGTCTATTCTCAGTTTATGGTCTTATGACATGTATACTAGATATCCTTGTAGCCCGTTAGCGTTTAGATAGAGAAATAATTATGTCGGTGATATTTGAAATACATGTACAATATGCTGATCAATTTATATCAGTATGAAATGTCAATAAATATTTGATCTACATGTGTATTTTTTGTATTCTGATACATGTCTATGACTAAAATTTCACCGTGATCGTCCACGGGGTCCTATATTCGGACAAGCTGAATTCTTAACTATGTGCACCGCGTCAGATTTACAACAGAATATGAAAGTACATGCAGTGATAGTCTCTTCGCTGAGCGCCTATCAATAGAAGTGAAAAAATCAAGGATCTGTCGCACATGTACTAAATGTGGATGTTCCATGTCATGGTTAACATTAGCACGATAATGAACCTCAAGGCTACAGATATATACGAGCCATACTAAGGTCACACAGGCAATTTGCATTGAAACAGCTCTAAATGACAAAAGCAAGACACACAATATTACATCTTTCTCGACACAAAATCAAACTTACTCATTATAGACCTTTTCTTCACAATGTAGCCCTCTTTGTTTACAGAATGGTGGTCGTCTGTTTTGGATCGTGCGCTAGTTTGCCCTTGCAAGTCACTAACCGTGTTTCGTAGTTCTTCTATTTCAGAGCTTTGTGACGCGGTCTTTAGCATTAAGTCATTTATCGTTGCTTCTTGTCCATGGATTTTAGTTTGCATTTCCTCCACAGTATTGGCGAGACGCTGAATGCCTTCCATTAAAGTTTTCAGAGTTTGTTCTTGACGATGGACTATTTCCAGGAGGGTGTCAGAATCGTCTGAATGGCTTTGAACTGTTCCGAGATTGAACATCACTAAAAGCATTGGTATAAAACACAAAAAAGCACGCTCGATAATCATTTTGAGAAAATCTTTGGCTTTGAAATCCGTTCGAAGAGAGATTGTGTTCCTGCTCTGCCAAAGTTTCGTAATATAGATAAGAGTTTAGCATGTAGAGATAAGAAACATTATGACCTAATTTAAACATATTTTATTGAATAATTCAAAATGATTGGGCAACAGGCATAGCATATATAAGTCCAC
>CAJDSM010097043.1:5000-15372 GCA_903981925.1 Ostrea lurida
AACCTTGTGTCGATATGATATATCCCGACGACACTCGAAATAAAGAACACCACATAATCTGACATATCTGCTTCGTTTATCATATATGTGGTTGTCAGTATGCCATAGTAGTCTTAAAACAAATAAAATATCCAGATATCGAAGCAGATATGTCATATTCTGTGGTGTCCTTTATTTCGAGTTCGTCGGGATATATCATATCGACACGTTTATGAAAATTCTTATTGTTAATTAATAAGACATCAACAGGTTGAAGGACACGCAAGTTTTTTTTATCCCGTACACAGTTTTTGGTCAAATTCTGCTTCGTATGAAATAAAGATAAGTCTGCCAATAAGGAAGCACAATTAGTGCCCATCGGAATACCAACATATTGTTGGAAGATTGGTCTCCAAAGACTACATAGATATTATCCATAAGAAACCCAAGCATGGTCTTAAAATATCTACTCAGAGTATTTGTGTGGGAAATAAGAGTGGTTTCTAACAAAATATGTATCTTGTTTCCCAACGACCACAAACTTGTATTTTCTTATGCCGTTTTTGTTCAAAAAGCATGATATATTATCTGAAAAAGCCTAGATTTTAATTTGTCTTGAGGAATTGTTGTATAAAGTGTGGAGAAATCATACGTTTTGATGCAGTCAGTTTTAGAAAAATCTCGTGACTGAAATTTTTCTAAAAGCTTTTTAGAGTTTTTGAGAATCCACATCTGATTGACACCACTTCTGGAACATGTAGTGGAACAGTATCTCTGAAGTGACTCTTTGACAGCTGTTAGTAGTTTAGTTAGTAGTTAGGATAGAGCTGGTAGAGCACTTACTGGAACCAGCTAGTATCTTTGTAAGGATTTTTATTCAATTTCTTAAGGTATGGTAATTCAAATTGACCGGTCAGCAGAGGATGCTTACTCCCATGGCACCTGATCTACCTTCGATTTTGCGGAGGTCCGTATTGCCCTACATTCGATTTTGTATATGTTTTTGGATTATGATTACGTTTGACACAATGTTAACTTCGCCTTTTTGTATTTAACCACCGAACATGTATCTCTGCTAGTGGACAATTTGCCCCGAGATACTTGTCGTTCGGTACATATGCCATTATGAGTGTAAAGAAGGAACATAGAGATACTGGCTGGCACGCCGCCAGTAATAATAAGGTGCACACTGTTGAGTCTATTAGGGGCACAGGCTCCAACAGAATGGTAGGTGTCCCTCGGATTGTCCTGCGGGACATACAAACATGTCATACATGTGTCAGATGATAACCAGTTTTGGACAAGGAATGCAATAACTTTATTAGAATGAAAAACTGTCAAGTCTCCTTACAAAATATTTATGACGATTCAATTACAGACCCATGTGTTCCATTTCTAAATGTTCTGCAAAAAATTGTAAAACTTGTGGTGTTCTTATCACTAGAAATTCATTAACAAGCAATTTAACCAACAACAGTTTTATACCAAGACTGGTGGAAATCTGACGCGCAAATCTTCCAATGTTGCTACGGAATTGAATGTAACCTATTTGGACTCATTATATTTGGAGAAACAAAGGGATCTTTAAATAAACGTATGTCGGTTCATAGATTTGAAATCAATAACGGAGGCCACCAACTTTTTATAAGCATTTTAATTCTCCCGACCATTTCATCTTATTATGAAAGTGAGAATTATGGAAAAAATTATCATCAAACCAATAGTCCAACATCAAGTATACCTTTCCGTAGACAACGAGAAAGAATACTAGATTAGGAAACTAGGCACTGCTTCCATATGGGTGCAATGACAATATTGGAAGCATAGGAAATATTTCTAGTCCACAGTGTAACAATGTAAATGTAATGGGACTTTTTACCAATACACTAAACGTAGTCATGGACATCGTTCGTACAACAAACCCATAATACATGGTGTTTCCTTTGACTCCCTTTTACCGTACATAGATAAACCATTGGGGTCCACATCACATTGGCACCAAACTTTACTCTGTCCCTTTGAAAATTTGTATGAATTACAAGAAAAAAACTAAAGCTTGCTGTCACTTGGATTCCTCAACACCGGAATACAGACTTGACTATATAATTGGGGATGTTGTATCACAGACTCTTTGTTCCACCACGTATTAATGATGAGAGTGAACTCCAGAAACCTCATCTTTGTTTTATTATTATTTCATAACAAGGAATACCAACATCTATTATTTTTAATGCATTATAGTAATTTCTTTCTGTATGCTAATTATACTTATTCTTTATAAACTGATCCAGGGATCCAGGGAGCCCCTGGCACCCCAGTGAGGTATATATGGAGGGCCTCTGTGGAGGTTTTACCTCATATACGTTGTTGTTTATTGTTGAAAATGAATAAAAATGTGAAACTCTAAAAAAAAAAAAAACAAAAAAAAAAAAAACTCCAGAAACCTCGCCGATTCCTACATCTCAAATTTGACAATAAAGGAGTCGATGCTGTCAACATTAACAACATCCTCAATCATAAAACGTACAGTCCTGTATTCCGCCTTACTTAAGATGAAATCCACCTTGTATTTCATATATTAGATATAATTCCACTATTGCATACAAAAGGCGAAGTTAACATTGTGTCAACGTAATCATAATCCAAAAAAAAAAACCAATACAAATCGAGTGTAGGGCAGCACGGACCTCCGACAAAGCGAAGGTAGATCAGGTGCCATGGAGGAGTAAGCATCCTCTGCTGACCGTCCACCCACCGTGAGCCCTTAGTCGAAATAAAGTAAACGGATTACCCGTAGTCAAATCTATGTAGGAAATGACAGTCTAACAAAGGGTATGAAACAAATCAGTCAGCGTTATGACTTAGTGATAATTTGTAATCGCAAACAAGGTCATTATAGCGACCGTAGAACTTGCGAAATGATGACATTTAAACGAGGTTCGTTATAACCCTAAAATCGAAATGATGTCTAAGAATAACTTCAACTGTGAACGGACTTGATAAATCACCACTGACAGTGACATCTTGAACCTGAAGAACTTTGCTCTTGTGTACCGACATTTTTTACCCCTTGCCGCAAAAGTGCATTAAAGCATATAAGAAAAATGGCTTACAAAAGGACCTGGATTAAAATCTGTGGTTTAGTAAAGACTATTGCTGATGATATTTTGTTCAAGACGTTCTCTGTAATTGGTACATGTAATCTTACATCCTGAATTTGTGGCATTTTGTTACAAACTTTTAGTAGTTTGCGCACAATAAATGTTTGAGTTGGGTCAGAAAGATTTACGATTTTGTGTATATACTCCAGTTCAGATTCTGCTAGAACTACAAATAGAAAACTAATAAAATTACATCTACAATACCGTGGTAGGATGGCTGTCATATGCTGCTCTAGAAATCTTCATAAACGGAGTAAAACAGGGTTGTGTGCTGATTCCAACTCTCTTTAGCATGGTATTCTCCAGATGCCTTTCGTCAAAGAGACATTGATGTCAGCTTCAGATCCCTCACCGGTAGTTGCCTATTCAACATATGGATACTGTACACCAAGACGAAGGTGACGAAGACACAGCCCATGACGTTTTATTATAACTACCCTTTAATTGCAGCACTCAGTCTGACTTTTAGGGAAGTATGGACCTGTTCAGAAAACCCTGCGATAACGTCAACCTCACCATCTATACAAAAAGAAGCCCAAAGTCCTGCAAACGAACACCTAGAGCCCCTACACTAAAACCGGTGTTAACATGCACAGTCAGAGACTAGCACTTGCATAAAAGTTCATCTCCCTTGGCGGTACTCTGTCAAGTTACATCGATGAGGAGGTAGCATAAAAAAATGCAAGAGTGAACGCAGCAATTTGGAGACTGCAGGAAGAAAACGTATGGGAGCGCGGTGGACTAGTCAACATACGACGCTGAATAATTCTTCCATCCTTGCTTTATGCCTTCGAAATGCGGAAAGTTTACAGCTGGCAGGCCAAAAACTCGATGCCTTCCACATGAGATGTCCTAAGACTTTGTCTAGTGATAAAACATAGAACAAGACACTAAAGTGGTGCATCGGAATGAGATCTCGAGCATCCATACCATACTAATGTGATTTAAGATTAAGTGGGCTAGCTGTGTTAATTAATAATTAGTAAACAGTGATACCGATCAAAATGGATGTGATAATTGAAAGTGCAAATTAATTTACAATTTTCTATTCACTTGGAGGTATGAAATTCAGTTTAAGAATTATGAATTTGGGTTAATATGAAATCCAATTTTCCATACTTTGTATAAATGCTTGCTGCAATGGACACATATTCTGTTTAGTGGTAAATACTCAGATCCAGCTAAAATTCAAATATAAATACAATAGGCCTAGTCATTTAACATAATTTGGTCAGGTAAACAAGCCACTCCACTGGTTTAGGTGAGCAGTAATTGAATAGTTCGTACCAATAATACTCGTGTTGGAAAGCGGAGGTTGAAGTTGAATGGAATAGGACAACAAAAGACGCAAGCCCAAAATTAATTCGGACTATTTGATATAAAATCAAATAATCCTGATTATATTTACACACATGCCGGGAATATGGTTGTTCTTTCTATGCTACTGACCGCGGTGATTTAGTTAGAAACTCTTGTACGTAAATGGAGGTGTGTGGAGTATGGTTGAGTTTTGACAATCAAATTTAAAACTCGAATAACTATTGAAGCAACTGATACACAAAAATGGCGTAGCCCATATGGCACACAAAATATGAAAATATCTATTTCTTTTCTTTGACTTTTTACTTTCACATACGTGTTACCTTAAATCGAGGATGAGAATTGCCCGAGCTTTGCTCGGTATTACTGATATACTGATGAGCACATACAAGAGCTTTGTAGCACTTTACATCAAGAGTCAATCGTCTGAAATGAATAATTTTAAAAAATAAAATTTTCAGGGTCCCATTCCTCTCGTTGTAAATTTTTTTTCACCACCATTTATGTCTATTTCCATAAATATTGAAGACCTGTAAATATTACATCGAGCAAAGCTCGAATCGTGTCTCCACTCATCATACACGTTAGTCACGAGATTTCCTCATCGTCTGAAAAATAATGTGGATTGCCTATATATAGTACAAGGAAATAAATATATTCATGTAAAACAAATAAAATTATCTTTAGACTACATGTGACAGTATCGGTACGTATAGGATCGATTTAGAAAGTCATCATTTCTTGTGATGTGAACAGCTGTTTAATTAAGGAAATTTCAAAATACTTCACTAACTAGTATTGAAGATGACACAGGACTCCGACATAAGATCATATCCCTATGCAGTTTGCAATGCGACTGTCCATGCCAGTCAGGTTCCAACGCATGTGGAAAATTCCCTAGTTATAGCAGGGAACATGATAGCCCTGCTTCTTATGGTGATAAACAGAAAGTATCACAAGTGGCATTCCTTCTACATTTTGTACGCCGGTCTGGTCTGCACGGATCTCCTACAGTCGAGTGTCTTGTACCCGGTGTCCATTTTGCGATATTCTAGTAACTTCACTTGGTGTTACACGGAGCCCCTCTGTGATGCGGTGTCGTTTGTATTTTCCTTCACACAATTATCGTCAGGTGTGATCATTTCAAGTATGGCCATTGACAGGTACCTGTGCCTAAGACAGAGGAACTTCCTTTTTAAAACGACTTGGGTTCGTTTGCGATATTTCGGTACCCTGTGCGCCATCTGGTGTTTCGTGGCTATCATATGCAGCATCCATCTTGTTGGTGTCGGAAACAGCCAGCTTTACTTTCCAGGGTCGTGGTGCTTCATAGATTTTACGAATACCTCCACTGGAAACCGCGTGAATTCTCTTATTTACTCCCTTTGCGGGCTGTGTGTCGTACTTTCTACTTCCATTTCTAACATCGCTTCCATTGCATTTTCTTGTAAAAACAACGAATACCGAGCCAGGCTGCTGGACGAGCATCGAACATCAGGAGTCTACGACAGTCACGTGACAATCTTCCTGGTCGTAGCACTGTTTGTTTATGTGGCATTTTTTGGTCCTTTCATTGTAAGTTTCGAAATTTATATGCCTTGATTTAACCTTATTTTAAAGCAATTCACGGGGGACTGTAATAATAAGTGTAATGTATGAACTACGTGACCTTTATAGGGGGCGATGATGTTATGGTTTTAGAATTTACTGTGGCCTACATTCTAAAAATATAGATTAAAGATAACCAATAAAGATAACCTTTATTTAAAGTCGGCAAGTCATGTATAACAAATAACAAGCTCTGGAAACTTTTCAGACCGACATAAACGTACGTGTATATATACAAATAATAACATAAGATAATATAGATAAAAACAGCAGTGCATGTATCTAGATATGTATGCATGTTTTAGTAACAAGTGAACCTTCTCCATTTAACACAGCTATTACACTTGTTGTCAGATGAATGTTTTTTAAATAGGGCCTAATGGTAGACCAAACATCTGTGGACTTAGGTCCCCCTATACACCTCTCTGAGTTTGTCTAAACAGCTTCTATGTTTTGTTACATTTGTTCTTATTGTATTTCTTGTATAGCATATATTTCTTTAAATGGTTTTTCATAGCATTTTATGCATAATTTTATGGACACTCATGTTTTCGACTCTTTATTATATTACTACATTTGTAACCTTCCCTCAAAATCAGCAAAAACATCGTTTACATCTATAGTAACGTGTCTTGCTTTTGGTTCTTCATTTGGGTATAAACCTTGATTTCACTGAAAAAACTACATTCATCAAAATTTCTGTACGCACATTTAGTCTTTTTATCAGATGGGGCATATTTGTTTACACAAACAAAAAGGCATATTTGTTTACACAAACAAAAATAAAATTTGTGACAATCAATGGTATCTTTTTAAAAGTTAAAAGATTTAAAACAATTATTTTGAACTAGTCACAATAGCATCAGCTAAAGAACGATTAACATAAAACTTTCCAAATTCAACAATTTCCATAAAATCAAACAATATTTTGTCTTTAGAAGTATCCGATATATCCAAATTGAGTCACACATGAAGGATATGATCACTATATACACTTTTGTTCACAACATTTGATAAAAGATCGGTGGATATTTTTCCAACATTGAGGGTGGTCTATAAACAAACATGAATATCCATTTTCGATGACTGAGCATTACCTCGCATGCAATGTCCTCTAGTCCTTCAGGTCCAAGGTCTTTTGACTCCTTGCCGGAAAATCTTCTCTTATAAAGTCCGCTGTTCCTCCACCATGTTAGTTCCTGTCCCTCCTCCCCAGTCTGTATCCCTCTACCTCCAGTACACTATCGCGAAAACTTGAGTTTAATTTCGTTTCTGACCAAAAAAAAAAAAAAATAGAGCAGACAGATTGTCAATCGTAAGTTTCTTGATCTTGACTAATCAATTATGCAGACCGTAAATGTTTAGGTTTCCAGCAATGAATTTTTAGCTGTGTTTCCCTTTTATACATCGAAGTGGCTGGATACATAATGGCTCGAATTTTCTCTGTTACTGTGTTTGGTGGGTGTAGTATTTTCAATCCCATTATTTTCTACGGTTTGATTTGGTTTTTGTTGGTTTTTTTTGTTTCAGATACATAGTATCTGTAACTATCGTACATGTAACTTCAAGCTGTTGCATCGGGCATTTCTCACAATACCATTTATTTTCGAAATTAATTATACAGGAATGTCTAAATTAAGTCATTATCATTTTCAAAATTATCTTATGGAATTAAATTACGATATTTACATATATTTCATCATGATTTGCATAAAACCAGACGCTCGGGTATATCCGTAAATAAAATATCACATGAACAGAGAATGGTTTTTAGACGGGGTCTAATGGTTTACTGTTCAGTCAAAAGTGGCGCCGGGGTAGTCGCCAAAATGAATCTACGCTAATAAAAAGAGTGCAGAATTTGCTTGGTCATATTTTGAATCAGTTTGAGAAATATGATCAGAAAACTCCTTATATTGATTATTTATCAAAATGACTTACATGTATAAGACATTTTTGTGAAATATGAACAAGATTATAAGATCGAAATTCATACTTTATTTACATTCGGTGGATTTTTTTTACGAAGATACGACTGCATCCAAAGTTTGCCAGGATGTTATTGTAAAATTCTCGGTAATCGTTGATGAGGTCTCGGAAGTTTCCGGAATAAAATGCTTCTTACAAAATCAATCGCTATTATAGATAAATATGTAAATATCTGAGTTTTAAATGGTAGCAAAACTATATTATACATCTAAATTTTGTGAAATATTACGAATAAAGATGTTTTTACAAATAATGCTATGTCATCGAGATTGCAGTTCCTAAAAATAATCCAAGATGGCGGCTGCCATGACAGATTGCACACGGGGATTCAAGCCCTCCCGTCTCCGGTTCTCTCCGACTGTGAGGTAGCGATCGATAGGGAGTGGAATATAACGACTGGATTATTCGGGTTAACGGGAGGTCTGGATTTAGAAAACTTTAAAAAGCCGTTGCTTACTGCGCCCTTCAGTCCCAGAAGATCACCACTATGAAATAAACCACGTCTGTGACTATGATGAATTTTGTCCAGGTTTGAGTAAATTTGGAACTGTAAAAACGATCTCGTTAGACTGAAAGTACATATCCATTGGCATTGGACAACTCACAAAATAAAGAAATCGAAAGGGATGCCGAACTTTAGCATTCACACAAAACTTGTGACAGGTAAGTAGTTTTGTCATTACATTTCTTTACAATGTAGACTGGTTACTCGGTCAATGACAATACAATATCGAAATCTTCATGAAAACTTTTAAAACTTGCTGACCTGTAGGACCACTGAACTGCTTGAATTTACTGCCTCCTAATGAAATTTACTGGTCCCCCCAAATTTCAGAGTACATGTTTATCACATACATTATGGGATGTAATGTTTAACTGTACAGTTAATTTAGTGAGACTTTGTCTAAACACTTAATTTATATGCTATCAACCAAATCATTTTTATTATGATGATAAAATCATACAAATGGGTGTTTGTAATTTATCGATGCATCTCAACATTTATTCCATGTAACTTAAAAAAGTCTACAAGCCCATCGGGCTTCTTGATTTTTCTGACCCGACCCTTAAATCCACTGGCCGTCTTCGGACCACTGAGTTTTCGTGAAGACTGAAATCGAGAAAGCTACTACATGCTACAGAGAAAGTATCTAAATTTTCATATTGCTTGGGTTGAAATTGAAAAGGTATTTGATCATGATGCAAATCATTATTGCTGAAATACTTCAAGTATAATTAGTCTCGTGCAACCAGACGCTCGGCTATCTCCGTAAATCTCCGTAAACCAGAGTCTGGTAAAAGATACGCCGGGAAACGTTGTTGTAACGTTTTCAAAACCGAGGGCTTACCAGAATCCTGGTATGTGATTTGATTGGCTGATCAAGGCCACAATCGAAAAATAACGACTATTCATGAAGAGATGCGCAATAGATTGCAAAGTGACGGTTAAATAGTGTTGAGGATCTTACAAGTAGAGTGTTTAGAAATATAAAATGATGGAAGAGGAAAGGATTTATAGCTTTCTACACCGTACGGGATAAGATACAACCGTGCGTAATTTAATTTTACCCAATAATTACTTTATGGCAGTTGGGCAAAGTGAAAAGTCCCATGACTTTCTCTCAGTTGAGCAGGCATGCGCGGTTTGTTATACTGGTGTGTACTGTGGTATAAAGTGTTTCCTTTTAGTACCCATAGATAGAAAGTAGTTAATTTAATTGAACTATGAGAATGCTTTGGTAATTGACTGGTTTGTGGTGGGGATTTCAAACCGAAACTGATATAGCGCTGCCGCTAGCGTAACAGTTATTCATCGCGGTCTTTACCAATCTGCTGTTCGTCGGAAGTTTGCTGCTAGACACAGGCCGGAGTGTCTGGTTGAACCGAGACTAATGTATTATATGTAATTTTATAGTGATGATTGATAGTGTGGGATGCCCTTAGAAGATGATCAACTTGTTGACAACACATTGTACCTTTGATAAATTGAAGTAGACGGTGATGCACGTGAACAGATTGTTTCAGCGTGTCAATTAGATTTTCTTTTTGTCTCATTTATTGGAGATGTGATAAATAGTTTGCTCACAGATGCTGAAAATCTCAAGTATAACATTGGGAAATTGATATATGGTTAACGTGCTGAGCTATTTAGAACTATGAATGAAATAAATGGCAATCACTGAATTCCAGTCATTATAAATAGTGGTACATAAATTATATTGTGTATTATAGGTAAGATTTTGCCTTTCAGTGACTTTTAAGACAAGAATATGATCATACAATTTGTTTAATTTTCATTTTTAGGACACATGTTC
>CAJDSM010097044.1:1119-20975 GCA_903981925.1 Ostrea lurida
GATTGTATGAAAAAAAGAAAACTACACACTCTAATCTACCTTTTTATTTGTATATAATATTTCCTTAATGACATCACCTTAATTAAGAACTACGGCCCCTCATACTCCATCCCTACGTGCATTATTCTCAAAAATGATGCAAAAACGGATGGGGTTGCTAGGCACCGTAGCGTCACCAATGAACCTAGCCACGTGGAATGACATTATTTACATACCCATTACTTAACCATAACTCTGCATCATAATCCCGCGTTACATCAACACTTTACACACTCTCTTAAGCAACAAATAGGACGTACATATGGGTGAATTAAAAGCACAACTGAAACCAACACTACAAAGAGATATACTTTAAAATGCGTTCTCCATTTAGTATTTTTCAAATTACCCCAACATTATTTCTTTCCTTAAAAATTTGAATACCATTTAAGGTTTTCTCTTGAATTTTAGGAGACTGTGTCCACACCAGTATATAATTGAGATGTGTCGCGCCCCTGGCCGCCCCAGCATCCCCCTCTCCCATCTTATTTCATGATTTAATTGTTAAATACATTTTAACTAGGTGTTGGGTAGGGCTGTTAAGAAGCGTTTAATCGAGAGTCCCGACCCGCCACACTTTCGTGTAGTTTTGATATGTTCAATATAATATCAATATTTATATTAAAATTATATTTTAAAGTGAGGTTGCCCCTCCTCTCACACTCTGCTTACCCCTCTCTCCAAAGAATCAATGTCTATACCCGGTCAGAGTGATAAGGAGATTCGCTCCCACACTGAAATCTAGTAGCTACTAGGTATAAGTTGTGTTTGGGATGGCATGAGACGGACCATATCCCCACAGGAGGTTGTATAACAACTTTGGAGAAGAAGGCGACATACAATCGACAAGTTCACAGGCCCAATGGTCCAAATATACACAACATTTGTTAGGTCACAGCTCTGTACGAGTAGAAAGTAATTATTCGGATAATTATTAGGATATGTGGACAAGCTGTCAGGCGTGGAACTGACGTGGCATATGAAGAGGCTAAATTAACTAATAATAAATCCCGATCGCCTGGCAAATGTTTAAATTTTGGTTTACCAAGCACTGAATTAAACAAAATCACAATGTTATAAAAATAAAGTAGTAAGGTAACATCTTCAAGAAGTGGTAATTAATCTGAACGTGTATACTCTGATATTAGGATCTATGTTAGATGTATTCTTCTCCAAGCCAGCAACTCATAATTCGTTTACACACCGCGGACCGAATAAATCTAGATACTAATTTGTAAGAACAAACCTGTACGCAAAATTGCATGCCAAGAAAAAAGAGGCCCTCAAGAGCCTTCCAGTTTATATTATATCCCGCTATAACATATAGAAATAATGATCTGAAGACTTAATATACATTTATCATCACCGTTGTAAGAAAACTAAAAATAAGTACTGAGATCACACTGGAATTGCATACAGAAATTAACACATATGCGAGGATACGTTATTCTTCCCAAAATACATGGATTAGCAACCTAAAGGGAATCAGAAATTAAGCTACCTTTGAATACAGAGCCCCGCCCCCACTGGTGTTGAGGGAAATACCAAAAAAACTTTGGAAAGGACGCTGGCATGCATGAATGTTCGGTGATGTGAAAAACAGGATTGTGCCGAAAATATGCAGTACAAGTTAAAATTGATAACAGACTGTTACATTTGCCTCAGTGTCCAGAGAGGGATAGTTGCTAAAAGCTAGCTTATTAGCTAAGATCAAGACTTACTAGAGGATTGCTCGGAGCACGAAACAAAATAGACGTACCTATGCAAATTTAACATTATGGGGCGCACGTAGAGGAGTATCATCGATCACGAACATAATAAAGATAATGTACACTAACCCAGTGTTAGACGTCTTTGACAGCGGGAAGAATGATATTTGTTACAAAGCCCAGAACACTATTTGCAATGTACTTTGCTTAGCTTTTGGAAAAGCAAAAGCACCAATGAAATGTTGAGAATCAGTTTTCTGAGTTTGGAAAACATGGCCAGAGAGAGATTGCGTGCACCAAATTATGTATAGCACGCAAGCTACGAGTATCATCCATATGCGCTGCTGAAACTCAGGCGTCTCATTAAATTGTAGTGACTAAATTCAGATTATAATCCTCGTTATTCATCAGCTAAGAGGATACTTCTGAAAACTACGAGTTGTAACCACTGAAACATACGCGGAAGCTAGTCACACTTGTTAGCTGGTTCTTGTGATTTTCTATGAGGTTTGGAATTGAGTCCTTATATCGAAGTTCAGCTGTGTTTAATATTTTTCGCACTGGCCTAGTAAGGATTTTGAGCTTTTTCTCTGTCCTATAGGATAGATTCATCAATAGCTAATACATTATTTCAGCGGTACTGAGAGGAATGCTTGACTTTCCTCTCATCAATTTCAATAAAATGGAGGTTAACAATGTATGATTATAATCTAGCGGACCAACAAAAAGTAATTCACGATTTTATTGATTTTATATGTAGGAATGACATGGGATCTGTGAGATAAGATTACGCCAGATAGAACCTACTCAATTTGCATCAATGAATTAGATGTAATCAAACGGAAACAAATAAATTACGTATAATAACAATCTATTATAAAGCACACTTCTGTATTGAAGCAAACGTTGCCTCACAAAAATCGGTACGTAAGATTCGCCGTAGAAAATGCACAATACACAACATTGTCAACACGTTACCTATAAACGTATATTGGGAAATTCTTTTACTTAATTTCAATCACGTAATTATCCCCCATAACTCTCATTGACATCTTTCCCAAAAGCAGTATTCTTTGCATTTTACATTGTAATGGAATCACACAGATAGGTAACTTGGTCTTTTTTGATAAGACTTAATACAATCATATATTTTAATTGGGTATGCGTGATTTTCGGCAAGTATTATTTGTAGTTAATTTATTAAGTGTAAGAAAATACGTATTAAATTTGGAACAGAATCCAAATATAATTTATTAAAATCCCTTTAGAACAACATATAACAGAATACATGGCCTAGCGAATTTAAATTTCAGGTTTCTAAGGTTTTTAAAAATTTTTCCTATCATAAACATGTATTAATTATATATCGGATATGTGTGCATAATATTTATACAGAGGGTTCAATTTGTGGTCGAAATTCAACGCCGAGTCAATACACAATGTATGAGTTTTAGTTTCCTTTCTGATTCTCTTTTTAATTATTTTCACGATATTACCTATTATTATAATTTTATATTGATCCGCTTACTAATGATTATTAAAATTTTCTATTTATTTTGTTTGCTTCTCTTTTTTTTGTGTAATTAGAAACACATAATGCCAAATTAACAACATCAACGTAAAGACAATAGGGTACGCTGACGAGTAGCAATCTAGTGCCCGTCCACTATCATCAGAATCAATAAGTCCGAAATGAGTATTAATCAATCACGTGGAGTGATATGCAATTCTAAATTGAAATCCTATTCGGGTCTTCTGGACACCGCTTTTCCCCTATGCTTCTGCATCCGTTTGAATATCTAATATAACTTATCAATTCTCTTTCAAACTCCATATGAGATGAGCTTGTTATACAACATGTTTATCCAAACTTTGCTGAAATATTGCCACTACTATGATGGACTGATAAGATTCAAGTACACAAGGAGACCTAATTAGACGTGGATGAATCACGAGGACAATTGTCATTATGATATAATATAGGCACCAGAGGGAGCCGATCTAGGTGTTATTCTACTATTTGTCCAGCATTAGTGTTTCAGTGTTGTATATCTAAATCGGACTATCAGTGGGCTTTACTGTTCGAGCCTGCTTAGAGACAGTTACGTGCATAATCGGTATTTTCACCCACAACTTACATGATGAATATTAGGTATTTTAATAGTACGAGCGAATTACCAGGGAAGTGATTAAATTAGTGAAATTAATCAGATTACTAGAATTGAGCACGAGGACGTGCCTGACAACTTTTACCAATCACCACACAGTTTTTAATTAATTATCTCTCTGGATACTTTAGGATATAATAAAACGCCTGGGATATTATCCCTATGTAGGGCCATTTGTATTAATTTAATGGTCGTATATTTTCTCTCAGACACTTGTAGAGAAGGACGATGGCCTCATAATACCTGCTCACAGTAAGCTGCATTGTATCAAATGCACATAGAAAATCAGTACTCACACATATATAGCGGGGTTTACATCGTCGAGATCACAACGTGTGAGTGGAGCGATTGAAAAAACTATTTTTTCAACCGTATTGTTTTTAGATCTATCTCCTATTCTTTCAGTAGACTGATTATGCACCAAAGCGCTCACGAGCTTAGTGTTTAAATTTTAAAAGTGGAAGGCCAATCAGAAACAGCTTAAGGATGTACGAAAATGCAGCAAGGACATCAAGAATAACTTTTAAACATTTCCCATTTAAAGTTGGACGTTACAGAGGAGGAATATACTATCGCTCACTAATCAATTTTCTTAACACAATAGATATACTATGAGAGAGACTTTCGCAGACCTTTTGCTAATTTTTGTTTAATAATAAAATGGCACCATTTCTATTACAGAAATAATCAAAAATGAGATGTGAAATCATCATAGAACCTCGTTTAATTGGTGTTCGAATGAACTTGTAATTGAACAAAACATGTTCTGCTACTAAATAGTAACGGTAGGCGTTATTGGACTCGTACAAGCAGGTGAGAAATTGCATATATGATCAGGTAACAAAAACAGTGCTGAACTATTCCACACAAGCAAATTGTAGTGGTTGTACATTGGCCCGATAACACAAATGTAGAGTCGCATGTATCGCCACATGTACACTCACACAAAATAAGTACAGATTCCACACATTTATGTATGTGGTTATTTGGCGAGAAGAACCCATTTAGAGTAATATGTTGCTTAAAGGGCGAGACAAGTGTATATCCTAATCGGTTCATTTTGAGGTAAAACTATTTATAATTGTGAAAATATCTATTAGACTAAGATTTGTAACATTTACTATACAGAGAATGTTTCGCTCTAATGTAAACCCTGTAGTCCATCTCAGAGAAGATTTAGTTGTTCGATAATAACATGAGTTTAATGCAAATGGTTGCAGGCGGAAGATTTGTTTTGTAGAAAAATTGTTTAAACTCTTTGTTCAAGCTGGTCCAAAATGATTTCACCGTGCGCCTCTATGAACAATTAAGGCTATTAGAGTTATAGGTCAATTCATATGATTAGAATGGATCGAATAACTTCATAAAACCATGATTTCTGCTGGTTCTATCCCAGAAAAAGATAGTTGCAATAGGAAAATAGTAATTAATCATACGAGAGTTAGCAGCATAGATAATTTAAACTGATCGGGAGGATTCTTGAGAACAAGAAAATGGGCCGTCTAATACGCGGAGAGTTTTCATCTTATCTACGTGAACTCTTAACTCAGCCTGTGATCCATCAGAGCGCGAAAGATCATTTGACTAAGACTATCCTAAGTTTTTAGTACATAGGTGGAATATCCATTTTAGGTTTTAAACTTTACATAATACGATATAATGACCCAGCACAAGAATAAGGATCGAATACAGGATAGGGTTCTTAATACTCTATACAGAATGATTTCTACAAGCCTGGTCACATTTGAGAAGAAAAATACCAGAAAAAGTGCGTTTTTTACGTCTCTCGCCTGGCCCCAGATATTCAAGAAGTGATAACATAACCATTAAGGATCACCAATTACAGATAACACAGATTGTTAGTTATAAATGTATATGTCTGCTTTCAGTGTGCTATATTGATCAATCACTAGGTTATTCACTTTGTCTTACAACATGTGTTGGTTGTTAAAGTGGATATTTGTTGTAACAGTGCGTCAATCTCAGGCATATAGACCCGTCTTAAGAGTCCCCTATAGGGTTATGAAGGTAAATAATTCCGTCGTGTTTGTGAGATATACATTTCTGGTTTTGTTTCCTCTTTAATAAGATACTCCTCAAAAAAGACTACTCTGCGTGTCATTAATAACTTATATGGCACACGAAATAGTCAGTAGAGCAACATTAGTATATCAATAAGATTTAAATAGTTATCGCTATCACATATTTTGAATGCACGGTAGAGCAGAATACGACTCAGAAAAATATTACATATAACACATAATCTTAATTAGTTGATTTTAGTGAGAACATTGACCTAAGCTATGTGTTCTCTATATTATGCATCATAATGTATATTGAAATTTCATCCACATATATTAGTGAACACTTTTGGAGATCTTATGGCGAGCGTTGTATCTACGACTCTATTTGCGAGAAAAAGTACCTGGGAGTCTAATGTAGAGGACGCATTTAATATTCTTGAATTTCAATAGATGTCTCTACTGAAGGTAATATGAATTAGAGTATTTCTGCTTTATTTTGAAGAACCAATATTACTTAGCGGGCGGCACACTGTTCTTAACTTGCTATTTATATTGCTCACGCTATCGCACATTCTTCAAATAATCAGTAGGAATATTTGTCTTACTGAATGTAGCGCACTGTCTCAAAACAAACTTCAATTGCTATAGTCGAGATTCGCACATCTATTCTGCTGTTATTCCATGGGTTGTAACGGCGCAGAGTCTTCACGTCTGCGAGAATCATCTGGAAATAATCAAAATAAATGGATATCAAGTTACCAAGAATATCCCCATCCAAGAGAGGCGATGTCTTGAGTTTACACAGAAAATGGCTTCAACACCTAGACAGAAACTAGGAGGCTCATGGGACACATCCTGTCCTCACTAACATGTTGCGTAGTGCTTTTTTTCGAGATAGCATGAGTTTGGAAATTTCATCAATGTGTCACTATTCAAAGTATGGGACTAAAAATGACACCTCTATCATATTTCAATACCCATATAGTAGTCACACACTGCTTTTATTCAATATGAATAATACCATCAGATAAACACTATGATATGACTTGGTGCAGCACTAAATTCCCCTGTCCTTGGGATTCCAGGTTATATAGGCCTTGGCGCCCAAGGTCTGGTTGCGGGTTGAAAGCTTTTGGATTCTCTTCTTTAACTAGCTATTTGAGTTTATGTATGGCTCTCCTTCTTAGAACTTTGACTCTCGAAATACCAACAACCATTACATTGGTGGAGCGTTGGCCGAATTTCTTCATTTAGCGTGTTTGAAAATTTGAGATACTCTATTGACTTCTTACAACCGTATGAGCCACCGGGCCAGCGAAACGTTGACCCTAATTGAGTTGGTCCTATACGCACTATGTCTTAAACAGACAGGTAAAAAATAGAATTGTGCGTGCTGTAGTTAAGTGGGAGATACTCAATGTATTTATTCAAACGTTTTTGAGAAGGAAGTTGCCCCTTTAGAGTATTGAATGCACGTAAAAATACAGACCATCACGGTGAGAAGCTTCTCTATTAATTTTCTAGAATTTGTCTCCGCCCCATTGCTGTTAATGAGCAAGACTTTGTTAAGGTGTACTTCGCCCCAAAATGTTTAATATTTGATAATAAGAACCACGCCTACGTTTTGTTGGGCTTTTTTGCATTTTCGTGAACCTTATGCTTGGCTCCGGCCTTTGTATTGCAAGGGTCGTCCCGTTCATTCTTCAGTCTTATTGAACAAATCTTGACATCTTACCGTTACTCGAAGGATGATTCCAAGTACTAAGTTGGTTTGAATTGAGGAACCCAAGCGATGTCTCGGAGAGCACAGTAATTGTGACCATTTAAGCGGGGATAGACAAGACGACGGACAAAATTCGATGAGTTACGAAAAGCCATGGCTGAGTGTAGTGAGATAAATATTAGAGTTGTAATAGTTAACATGGGCCAGCTTTTATGTATAAGGTGTGAGCGTTCTGCTTGTAATTACAGTAGCTGCACAGACATTGTTTTGATATGGCCACGGCTCTTAGCATCACATGATGGAAATTGAAACTTATTATTTATCTACATAGACAGGTTTACCAATCCAGCTTTTCTGATTTCTCAATGAGACTTTGAGTATGAACATGACTCGTAATACTCTCTATGTCGTGAGACTTAAGAAAGTCTTGATTGTCATTTTATGGTCATGAGTAGATATTTTTTCTTATAAAGTACAACAGCAAGAGATTGGGAATATTAAATCCGGTACTCCCATTTCCATCAACTGGAGTCATATGCCGTGTATATTCGCACGCCGAGTTTAGATTTCTAAGGTTGTTGTCATTACACACGACTAGTATCAGTGTCACATATTTCTTGATTTACGTTTTTGTTGCTTGGGGTCTTGATTCTATGTCGAGACCTCATTGATCTTTTCGAAATAATCTTTGAGTTTTGATTTGTGATTTGAACGTGCTGGAGTCTATACCCGTACTTGCGAGGTGGGCATTGTACGGTCGTGACGGCTGTCTGAGGGAACTGTTTTGCCACCTCGTTGCTTTGGTTTGGGTAGGATAGAAGGTCGCTGAGAAGGATGGATGTGCGTCATTGTACCCTGGTTATTGGTTCACTTGACATAAAAGACACAAAATCCTGCCTTGGATTCAAAACTCGGTGACAATAACTAATTTGTCTTGTTCGGGCCTTTCCCATAAAGTTATACTAGTTTTCTCCATACCCGGTCTGATTGGTTGCATTTTCTTTACGTTCAGCGCAAGACCTTGATATTCTGCAACCCGTATTGAAACTATCTAATTTGCATTCTTTATGAACCTCAGCTAAGAGTTCATATAGTTTTTCCGAACCAGTTTATGAACCTCAGAAACAGTACAGTTGCGTGATAAAATTGTTTGTGAATCTTACTTTTCTCTGCATTATTTCGAACAGGACTATTGTGATAGGATTCTTTACACTATGTACGAGTGCGCCCTTGGTTGGGTGGAAAAATAATATGATTTGTAATTGTCGAGGTGATAGTCCCCGTAGGAGATCCGGGTTAGGAATAAAGATGCCTCCCTAGTAAAGTCCTTGCTGGTGCTAAGAGCGAGTAACATGGACTGGTCCTTCGAATAGGACCGCAAAAACCGAAATCACTTGTCACAGCATGTGTGGTACGATAAAAAAATCCCTCCCTGCCTCAAGGGCCATGCGCCGACATCAGTAGTTAAAATGTTGGCCATTCCACGGCATTGATAACATTTCTATATGAGTGAAAAATTTTGAGCGGGACGTTATACAATACAATCAATGATGTCAGAAATTGTTTTTCTCATAAGGATAATTGCTTTAAACTTTTATAAGGCAGAATACTTCTTATTGGTGTCTATCAAAGTTTTCAAAAATATCTTTTGGTAATCCCTGTGCATATTAATTGTACTTTAATTTCATACCAAATGTTTGTGATATCCAACATTAATTCCTAAAAAAACGAAGGGATTGGATTTGATACGTGCGCTTAATTCAAGATGGCTAATACGTGATTTCAAACATAAGCGTTATACATCTGTTAAGCTTGTACTATTTAAATCTTAGCTGCAAAAAATACTGAGTATAAACATACCTTATGATGATAATTTCGATGCTTATGTTATAAACAGCCACGACTGATTTATCTCCATGAACTCAAGACCAAATACAGCGACTACCAACACCAGCTACTACACCGTTTAAATCTAAAGAGAGAGTGACATTGACAAAAAACAAACAAAATGGCGATTGATAATGTGTTGTACATTGTTATTATTAGATAAAATTCAACATAGCATTAACGCGAGGACATCAAATTATCTACAGTAATGAAGCTCGTATTATTAACATTCAAACCATATACATTCCGTTAGAATATTGCTTAAAGTACATAACGCCCTTACCGTGTTTTCCTGATTCTGTGATGGTTGCTTCGATAGCATTGTTTGCAACGTGCTGTAACCCCTAAAGATAATGATGATCGTTTCAGAACAAAGGAAATACTCAGGTTTGTTCTGTGATGTGTAATAGTTTAGCATTTTTAGAATAATTTTCCAAAACTTTCGATGCATATTTGTTATTTTACCTGGAACAACTGGATCATCTGAGATCCAGGCATTTTGCATGTAGACCCAGTATGGACCATAAGTTGGCACAGTTATTGTCCAAATTTACATCTTGGTCTTCCCTTTCGACGAGTATACATTTCCCTGATGTCGAAAACGTTCCCATAGGATCAATCAACGCGAATATCGTAATTAGTTTTCAATATTATAATTTGCTGAAACTAGGTCTACGAAAAATGTATCTGAAGTTTTTTGGCAAATTTATGGCAGAATATTAGGAATGTTCAAGTTCTTTTCTTCCATAAAAATACACACATTTTACCTTGATAGAACTATTTTGTAGATTTCTTAAATTTCTTATCAGTAAAACATATTCAAAATAATTTGGATTACATTACCCCTAGTAGGGACAAACTATAAGCCGGCAGAGTAATCTATTATAAAAGATTTATTTGAATTATTGATGGTATCAATTTCTTATACATCACCTTCATCTTTGAGTCACATCACCTTTACCTTTGATATTCGCGACATTAAGCTAGTTGTGATTCTTACGACATACAGTTTTTCTAAAACTTAAAACTTATGGCTATCAGTCTATATTACTTCATGTGTTATTCAAACCCTTTCAAATTGTTAAAAGGAAGGTTGTTTCAATCTCCATGCATCGACTTCAAACATTAACGATCACAACTCTTACTTAATTCTCTCTTTTCTCACTCTCTCTTATCTCTCTCTCTCTCTCTCCTCCTCTCTCTCCATCTGCACTCTTTTCAACACACACCACACACACACATCATGATATAGTTAAACATTTAAAATTATATCTCTTCAACGGTCATATAATGATCGCTCCTTTGTCCCTCATCACAGCTCCAATCCAGTTATCGAGTTTCGTCGCAGAGATGATCACCAATCTATGTCTAAAGTCAAGTTTAGGTGCAGCAGATACTATTAGATTCCGTGAGATAGAGTTTTCCGTTTACCACTAGTGTCACAGTGTTTGCTAGTGATCACTTACTGGAATCACATTAGTATTAAGATAACACATTCACTGTAAATGTACGATGTTAATCATACAAAGTTTCGAAAAGTTGTCAAGATGACAACTATATTTTCCAGAATAATCTGCATAGGTAGTCCAATACTCATAGTTGGTTACATATAGAAAGGCTCTTCAATGACACATCGGAGCAAATTGAGGAGCGATTAGATGGGATAACGAAAACGTACACATCCTCTAATTACTGATGAGCTTTAAAGATGAGTAATGAGAGATGAGAGATGAGACTGAGAGATATGAGAGAGAGAGAAGGGAGAGAGAGAGGATGAGAATGAAGAAGATAGAAGGGTAAGAGAGAGAGGATGGATAGAGGAGAGAGAAGAGAGGGGGTGTGAAATCAGAATGCATAATTCATAGAAACATTCCTACGCAACAACTTTCATCACGTCTAAGTAGTACAATATAATCTTAGCTATAAAATCGAGATAAATCTGAATTGTTCCGATTCATGATAACTTGTTAAATCTAAAGTATTTCCGCGATATTGACTATGGTTACTAAAAGTTTAGGAGGGAAATCCAAAGATTACCGATTTTAGAATATGGAAGAAATATTCGACTTGTGTTACTAAAATTAGATGCAGGGAAACAAAAATTATTTATCATGTAATGTTCCAACGTTGGTTCACATAAATGTTGTGTGAAATGTGTTTCATGTGGTTTATTCGTATGGTATAAGATCTTACAGAACAAAAATAACTCGCTGGTTCCAGTGAAGATGCTCTAACTCAATAGCCTCTCCTTATACTTACATAAAACTAACTACTAACAACTGTTAAAGAGTACACTTCAGAGATACTGTTCCACTACAATATTCCAGAAAGTGGTATCAATCAGATGTGGATTCTCAAAAACTCTAAAGAGCTTATAGAAAACTTCAAGTCACGAGATTTTTCTAAAATTGACTGCATCAAAACGTATGATTCTCCACTATTTATACAACAATTCCTTACGATAAATTAAAAGCTAGGCTTTTCAGATAATTTGAATATTGCTTTTGACAAAAACGGACCCGAAATACAAGTTTCTGGTCATTCGGAAACAAGATACATATTTTGTCAGAAACCACTCTGATTCCCACACAAGTACTCTGAGTAGATATTAAGAGCATGCTTGGTTTCTTATAGATAATATTTATGTAGTCTTTGGGACATGTCTTCCAACAATCTATTGGTATTTCCTATGGTCACTAATTGTGCCCCTTATTGGCAGACTTATTTTTATATTCATACGAATCAGACTTCTGTCAGAACTGTTAAGGAAATAAAAAACAAAAAAACTTGCCGTGTCCTTCAACCTTACTTATAGGTATATAACGATGTCTTATCAATTGACATACAGGTTTTCACAAGTTATTCCATTTGATATAGCCTGACGAACTTGAAATAGAGGACTCCAACATCTGACAGACAGTGCATCATATTTGGATATTTTACTTAATTTGACTCTCAATGGCAGACTGACAACTACATTATATGATTAAACGTGGATGACTTTGACTTGCAATTGTGTCAACGTACGTTAATGTACCACTATCACAAGCTTATGGTGTGTATGTCTCTCAGTTGATTCGAATACGCAAGGGCATGTCATGCGTATGATGATATTTTTTAAAGCGAGTGCAACTACTAAACCAAAACGTTGATGTTGATTTACTTCCGTAGGAGACTTATGGAGTATACAGAAATTATGTAAGTTTGTCACTAAAAAAATAATATACAAATGTAGCTCTTTCATGAGGTCGATCTTAAAAAAATATTGACTTCATAGAAAAGAATATCTATTATCGACTCACACGTCGTGTTTGGCGATATGCTATTCTGTGAAGTCGACATTTCTTAGGATCGGCCTCATGAAAGAAACTATTATTTGTATAATAAGCATCAGGCAATTAAATAATAATGAAGTTGGGAATATGTCATTTTATTTATAATTACTATCAACTAATAACCTAATAACTTGTAACTAAGATAGTGAACATTTTTTCTAAGAAATTGTCTAGACGAAGTCTAACAGTTACTTTCTGAAAAAAAGGCCGGGAATTTGTCTGATTGATGACGTAATAATGCTCTCGTCGCAAGCAATAATGTTATGATTTACTGTAGCTACATATTCTACTTGGCATATATTTAACTTAAAAAAATTTCGAGCTGATAATTCAAAATGCATTCGAAAAAGGGAAGCTATATAGTAGTTCTTTAATAGTTGACCTTTATAGATTTACGCTAGTCTCTCTGGTTGGCTATGTTATAGCAATTTTAGCTTAACAAGGCACACAAGCGTAGCATCCCCTCCAACACATTTTGAACACAATAGTCAATAGTGACCTTTGACCTTAAAAAATCAATAGGATTTACCCCTTCCCGTGGCAACATTTGTGAAAGGTCTGATGATTCTCTGATGAATGCTGTGTCTTCTATACTTGTTCACAAATATTGAGGAAGTCGATAGTGACTTTGACCGTTGAAAATCAATACGAGAACATCCACTATCCATGGGGAACATTGGTGGAAAGTTTTATGATTCTCTGAAAATGCTGTATCTTCTATCTTATTCACAGGGATTCTCAGCAATAGTCAAAGGTGACCTTGGCCTTTGACCTTGAAATCAATAGGAGGTCATCATCTCCTCTCTCAATGATCCAACATTTAATGAAGGTTTAAGTTCTCCTGAAGATGTTGAGTCTCAATATCTTGTTTCACGACGAATTTAAGTACAATAGTCCATAGTGACCTTGACCTTTGACTCTTGACCTTTTGAAAAATCAATTAGGGTTTATTCCTCTATCCATGGGCCAAACTTTGTGGAAAGTTTGATGATTTTCTGATAATGTTGTTCTCTATCTTGTTACAACAAGAATTTATCAATAGTCCATAGTGACCTTGACCTTGAATTCAATAGGGTTCTCTCTCTCTCCATGGTAAACATTTGTGGAAGGTTTGTGATTTCTCTGATGAATGCCCTTGCTTCTATTTTGTTCACAAAAACTTTAGTAAATAGTCCATAGTGACCTTGACCTTTGACCCTTGACAATCAATAGGGTTCATCCTCTCTCCATGGGCAACATTTGTGGAGGGTTCGATTATTCAGACACACACACACCGACACACACACGAACACACATCTGCACGAACGCACGGCAGCTATGCTATATCCCCTCCGCAACTTGTTGCGAGGGGATAAATAAAAGGTAATGCTTCCATACATTTATATAATGTAGGATTAAGACCTGGCATATTATCGTGTACAAATATAAACATGAAATGGTTTTTTTATATATCATATTCAAATTAGATGGGTGTTGGTAGAAAGAAAAGTGGTGGTCTAATTATAAACCGTATTCACATTTTTTTTATTTGCTTTTTTGTGTTTTGTTTTTTTTATTTGTTGTTTGTTTTGTTTTGTTTTTGTTTTTATTTTGGTGGATATTTCGTAAAATTCTTTTTGAAACAAATGTACTCTATACAAAGAGAAATAAAATATTCTTTGTTTTTTCAAAATGTGTTACTTGCTCTGTTGATTCAAAACATTTGGCAAAATATTCACCTATCAATACTACAGCGTGTTACACAGACTCTACGATTTTCATTTATCACTGTTTTCATATACGTTCAACTCACCTGTAAAATGCACTATACTATTCAACATTAGCTTCTTTTACTTACAGTTTCCACTTGAATAGTATGTCTTCAGGTCCAGATCTTTATCCGGAAGTGTTGCATTCAATGTTATATTGATAGAGGATACAGAACGTTGACAATCTGTATCCAATATAATGAAACATAGATAAACATGAATTGAAAACAATAGTTGAATTTCTTTCTAGAATATTTTTGTTTATAAAGTTATGATTACAAAACTGCAATAATCAAAATACACAGCTTTATACTTCCAGTCATCGTGACTGTTTGACATTTGCAAGAGAAAAAGAGTTTTCTAGGCAAATGATTTATCTTTTATCAGAAAGTTGAAATATACCGCCTATTGATGTCGTTACTGCACAAATAGCATGCTGATAACAGGACAGAGAATCCTCTAATTTACTCTGCACAATATTTACGGCAGTCGACGTCTTGTCACACTGTATTGCCTTGTTGTACTGTATAGATGACTCCGTTGATAAAGTACTCGGCATTTTGGCTCCTGTTTAACAAAGGTCATACATGCTAGTAATGTCAGTTGCCAAATCCATATGCATAAATCTGATATACATGTACATAACTTACTTCCACAGGCAGGTGTTTGGCCATTCCACGTGTACCCTGTACTCTGACCACACCTATATTCCTTCAGAGGCAGGTTGTCTGGTGCAAATGTATAACCTGCTTGACAGGAGACTTCACAAACTGTGTCTCCATTGACGTCAGAACAGTTCTTCACATTCCCAAAAGAGAGTTTGAGTTCTGGACACGCTGAAGCAAAAAAGACAAAAACATAAGCACAGGAGTTTATATGTAAAATAATCATGATGAACGGGGAATTTAATCTATAGTTCACGAAATTTAAATAGCAATAAAGAGACTCTACTCTGTGCAGTCATTTTGCTGGTTAACATGCCATGCGTACTCTTGGTTCCCAATCCCACCTCTGCAATGTCGAGGGTTCAATATTTCTTCTTTTAATTTAGTATTCTTAATAAGATTTTTTGAGATTGAAACTACTCATTGCCTTTTGTATGTTATGATTATGTTTCTGCGTGTTTATTCGACATGCTTTCAGAAAGATGAAAACGTGAATCTTTTTATGGCATTTGACTATCGTATCAGTTGATCGATTTTGGGGGAATTATACCATTTCTGACTTAGACTTACGATTTCCGAATTTAGATGAGCTTGAAATATTTCAATGAATAAATATGCAGATAAAAATTGTGATTTTTCCTTACGCCTGACCTTTTCATTAATTGGTATTATATAGTCTTTTAGTCTACGAAGTCTGAATTTAGAAATCATCTGATTTCTCATGATTCAATGAATAAAATTCGTTTTCCCCGAATGAGGATACATGTACATTGAAAAGGTTAAAATCAATTTCGTTAGTCTCAAACAGAATACAAAATAAAAAGATGCGCATATACAGGCCTCTATATAAATCAGGAGTGGGATCAGTAAGCATCTCTTGTAGACCTATCGCACCCTTTTGTGAGTTAAAGGGCGTCAAACTCCCTTGTTACAGTCGCATAAATTAACCATATTAATAATAATATTCTTTTATTTCAGAATTGGATATCGATTTTTTTCGAAACAAGGGAACACCATCGTCGTTTGCAACACCACATAAACGAATACAGACCCAAATTGGCTGTCTTTGCGTGGATTAGTAATTGCCATTAAGTCTTACGATAATGGATCGCGGGAAAATCAGGCACTTCTTCTGAATATTACATATGGAAGACTGTTTGTGCGGAATTGTAGGGTATGAGACGTTTTTTAACACTTATATGAACGTTCTTTAAGGGCGTGTGTGATATACCTTCGCTACATTCAAAATGTTACAGTAATCTATTATTTATGTCTGGGAATTAGGTCAGTTTACATAGTCTTTATGGCTAGACTGAAGGCATTGCATTATCAATATTTTAAGTTGTCGACATATATTTATGCCAAACTTAAAACAATGTGTAGAACTAGTAGTAAACAAATCACGTCAACTATTCCCTTAAACGCAGACATGATTAGATACAACTGCACAATTATGAAGTAAACTTCCATCAAATTGCCCTTGTTGTAGCCACAATCATGTTTTTAATCATCCTTTTCCTATATTGTTTTTTGTATGAAATGTGATAAAGGAATCCATTATTACAAACCTTAATTGTTGCGTTTAACTTTTTGATATAAAGTGTGCTGTTTAGGGTGTTAGACACTTTTTCACAAGCAAGTATGAAGAGGTAGCGATAGTATATACTGTAGTCCTTTAACCATATGTTATCATTACGGTAATAATAATTGTATTATTGTCACTTTATCACTCCTTTTATTTTCAGTTACAAACAACATTGAATCTAACCAACTACATTCGTAGGCTCCATCATTTACAATTGTCAATAATGGACGACACCAGCAACAATAAGTGTTTATATTAACGGCAAAACCTGGATGTTTCAGCAAAACATGTCCAACGTTAGCAAATGTCTTAGTCTTAGCGGAACGACTATGTTGTCACCGTTGAGATAGTGGGATCGCCAATAGGTCGGTTCCTGTAAAATAACGGGTCGTACTGACTGAATTATTTCAAGGAAAAAACATAAAATGCAATTCTTTTACGATACGTTTTTTAACACAGCTGTCACAGAAAATACACTTTGAATGAATTTTAATGTGTTATTTACAGTATTATCAAAATAGGATTATTATAATTTTTGGACAGATATCCTGATCACTGGAATACAGGTAATCAAATATTCCTTCTGAGGACGAAATTGGCAACGCAGTCATCATTATGCCCATATACCAGGAAACGCACAGTCCTTTCAATGGGAAACATAAAATGGACTAGTTTAGATACCTCAGGATTGTTGTGCCAAGTCAGTGTGAAAGTAAGTTGACTGCTGATAGTCTCTTCATAATTATTACTGTTGCTTGATGTATTCTATTTCACTTTGAAAAGAGTCTGACATGTTCTGTATAAGAGATTAGGTTACCACGCTCCTTAATTTTGCCAATTTTCTAAAATAAAACATATTTCAAAGAAGTACTTATGTTTCAGACATTGATCAGTGCCAGTCCCCAATCCATGCAACGGCCATAAATGCACTGACGGAGTACGGAGTTACACATGCCACTGTGATAATGGCTATTTCGGTGAAAACTGCCGAAATCTCAACCGACTACTGCAGGATACGGCCGTGCAAGAATGGAGGATCGTGTCAGAATACAAACGATACCTACCACTTGTTTGGTGTCAAAGATGTATAAAGAAAAATTGCGAAATCCCAGTCGGTAATTTTTTTTATTTTACGCTACAGATAAAATGCTGATTTTCGAGTGACATACATCTGTCTGACAATCGGTTGTTAGCAGACTACATGCATTCTGAATTATATTCTTTTAACCGTGTTAGATTTCTTTCGCCAAGAAGCATCTAATAATCATACATTACAATGAAATTACACTAAACCTTTTGCAAAAAAGTGACAGATAACGAATAGTTATGGAATACATATTAAAGCTGAGTAAACATTGATTCCTGGATAGAGTAGGGTTAGGATCATGTGCCTAAAAGGAGTAGGATTCTTTCTGTCGACCGATCACCACCGCCATGAGTCCTCTATCTTGATAAGGAAAACTGAGTAATAACCAGTCAATCGGCGAATAAGAACGGCCTTACAATTGGTATGAAGCACGTCAGACAGCATTTGATCCAATGGGCAAAGCTATATTTTACAAACTGGATCATTATTACATGTGCAGGGTAATAAAATTGTGCAATACTATTGAAACCCTTGTAAGCATCATCGTTGTTGTAGGTGTTGCCTTGAATTTAAAAACTGATCATTAGCAGTGACTGCTCTTGCGTATTGGAATCAGTTGGAGAATAGGAATCAGTAGGAAGAAAGTACAAAATAAATAATGGCGATGGAGAATCTGAAATCATTCGTTGTCATAAAAGTTAAGTTATTCACTTTACCGTTAATATATTTTGTTAAATAAAATATCGGAGTACAAATGAGATGTGAAAGACTCTGTAGTGTGATTCATTTCAAGTAAAATGTGATTTATCAAATCGTTGCGTATTGAGATTATCAAGAAATACCAAAATAATGTGTATTATTTAAACCTGTGTTGTAAAACGAAATGTGTGAATGTGAATGCAATGGATATTAGAATTGGATACCTTGGTGTAAATCACATTATGTTATCATGTTGAAATAATGCACAATGTTTTTGAAGATCGTTTCTATATGTTCTGAATTTAATTGATCCTTTGTAATGTGAATTTACTTTAATATATCGTACAACGAAATTGAATTGTGTACTTGTAAATGAAACATAAAACTATCTATCATTTGATTTAATTGATTGTACAAATAATAAGGATGTTCATTATTTCAGTATAATGGAGGATGGAGCGCTGTGGGACCGAGTATTGAGTGCTCAGTGTCTGAATGGGGGTCTGCAACACGGTCACGTGTTTGTAACAAACCCGTCCCCAGATCCCGGACGGTTTGCGTGATGATTCTCACAGTCAACAGAAAGCGAATCATGCAAATACAGAAAGTGTCCAGTAATAGTATGCATAATATATTAATGCTAGGTAGATATAGGTGGTAAATTTTACTTATGCAGGATATTGTAATATAAAATTACACTTTTGGCGAAGAGAAATAACAGTTATAAAGTATCAAATGAGAATTCTTGCAGACTAAATGTTTTGAAAATCAGTATGTGCCATAATGACAAAAACCCGCTCTATCAGACTTTCATTCATTTGAAAATCATTGTTTCTTCATCAAATATGTGATGATGATGGTGAGGAATTTTAGATAACGCAAATTCTATGGAGAAATTAAGAAGCATTGACTATTTTAGGTTTTTTTGCTAGTAATTAATCCTAAACAAATTTCCAAAAAATTACAACGATTAAATAATCTTCTGTAACTGGTCAGCAGAGGGATGCTTACTCCTCCGGCACCTGATCAAGCCTTCGCTTTGCCGAAGATCCTGTTGCCCTACACTCGATTTTGTATATGTTTTTTGGGGACTAGTAGTTGGCCTGCGCTTAAAAAAATCATCATACGCATGGTTATTTGTTTCTACGTATGTTACGTTCATCTGATCTAGACAGTGGGCTCTCGGC
>CAJDSM010097058.1:355-11890 GCA_903981925.1 Ostrea lurida
CTAAGAGCAGCACTGTTACATAGTGATTACAGTCTATCATAAATCTAGATCACAACTGAGAGTAAGATTGTTACATTTTATACAAATCTTGATCATTACTGAAAATAATTATGATACAAAGTTACCACATTTTATCACAAATCTCAGGTACTAATTAAATATACTATTACATTGTGATTACATTCTATCACAGATCTAGGTCACCACTGGAAACAGTGCTGTTACTATTGATCTACATTCTATCATAAATCTAGGTCACCACTGGAAACAGTGCCTGTTACATATTGATTACATTCTATCTAATCTAGGTCACCACTGGAAACAGTGCTGTAACATATTGATTACATTCTATCATAATCTAGTCACCACTGGAAACAGTGTGTTACATATTGATTACATTCTATCTCAAATCTAGGTCACCACTGGAAAGTGCTGTTTACATATTGATTACATTCTTATCATAAATCTAGGTCACCACTGGAAACAGTGCTGTTACATATTGATTACAATCTATCATCAAATCTAGGTCACCACTGGAACAGTGCTGTAACATATTGATTACATTCTATCATAAATCTAGTCCCACTGGAAACAGTGCTGTTAATTTATTACATTCTATCTCAATCTAGGTCACACTGGAACGTGCTGTTACATATTGATTACTTCTATCACAGATCTAAGACTATTGAGCAGTACAAGAATCTAGTACCCACCTTGCCATTGGAATTTGTCAGTTCTGGAAGAGACTGCCAGGGAGATGCCATGATGTGTTCATAGTGAGGAGTGAGCCTCGTCTTGATAAAGCTAATAGTGCTCTTTAGAAGCCCCTTCCTCTTGGATTCCAGTGCCTTGGCAAAGTATAGCTTTGCTCTGAGGAAGAATCCCAGTGGCCATATCCATTCCTGCAGAATATCATTACCATTGAACATGCTCTCTAATATTAAATGTCACATCAATTCCTTGTAGTATCACCATCATAGCGTTCTTTTGAACCAGCATATGTTACAAAAATCATTCTATTAAGCCCTTTGATATCGAGATACAACTCTGGCTGCTGTACACTCTGTACTTACTGGTCCTTGGTGATAGTTGAAACCATGTGCCACTTTGAGGTCATCTGTGTCATTTGAGTTATCATAGTCCCCAACATATGCCCAGTCCCTACAATGACAATGTAGCAATGACCACATGAATAGACAGTAATACATGGAATTGCTCAAATCATCAGTAACAATACTCGGCATATTTATTTGACAACACTTCCCAGATAAACCAGGTAGAAAATGGGGCTTTAATATAGGACTTTGAAGACATTTCCACATAATGGGGTACTCAAGGTATCTGAGGTATCAGGAGTTTCTTAAGATTAATTATATACATTGTAAAGTGAATACAGCCGGGACTGGGAACAATCTTCAACATATGTGGGCTATTTGAGATACTGATATCTACATGTACATACGTGCTAAGTTAACTGACCTGGGATCTAGTGTTTTCATTCCCAATGACCCAAGCAGTACATCTTCAGCTTGTGCTAGTGCTGTCCAAGCAAACTCGGGTGGAAACAGCTGGGGAGCCTGTAATGATTTAGAGAGTATAAGATTGACAGACAGACTGTCCAAGCAATGAATTAGAAAGTATAAAAAAAGATGGAAGGACAGACTGGTTTCATTAGTCATTCTGAAATCTCTGGAGGTATTGAAAGCTGTAAAGTGAATGCAAAAGAGCATATAGCTATAATGTACTGATGTGTTTCATGAAGTATACTGACATCAAGAATCATATCGTATGAAGCAGAATTTTTAGCATAACACAAATCTAGTGATTTTTCCATAAAAATAGGTACATATATTTAGCAAGACCTAATTCTTGCAACTTCATAATTCCATGATGGGGATGTAAAATTAAATTGTTAGTGATATTCAATGTTAGTGATCTCATCACTTTCGTTTAAATCATAATCTTGTGCATTTTCAAAACTAAAATTTATTGCTTAAATAACACTACTTAGTACTAAAAATAGATTTTAATCTGAATTCAGTTTTATCATTACCAAAAATAGCAAAACCCAACTCCATCCTCAGGCCTTAACCTAACAACTAAATTGTTTATACATGTAACTATTTTGCATACGATATAATACATCCTATAGTATAGAGGAGATGATTTTTTGAAGACTGCAATGTTGGAGGTTCTCAACTCAAAACTAAGGCAATGAGGGAGCAAGTACTTTAAAATTCCTAACATTTGTTTCTTTATCCCTAACCATAACCCACAAACTAAAATGGTTGGATTTTTGAAATTAATTTGCAATAAATGATAATGCACATTTGAAGATGGATGACAGCATGTCATCTAAAGGACTTGGGTGACTAATATCAAAACAGTACACATGACTTACCACAACCATAGCAACTGGGAAGTTAGGTCTGAGCTGAAAATCTGCCCAGAATGGTTTAGCAAAGTATGAGTCTTTGTACATTCCTCTTCTGTTAATTAACTCAGGGTGGGTCTCAAATTCAGCAGTGGGATTCACATTTATCCAGAAATGTTTTTCAAAATTGTCTTTCAACAGCCTGGACCATTCTTTAAATGTCTTTTTTGCAGAGACTCCTAAAAATATTTGCAAATCCAGTAACTACATATTCAATATAATTGTAGAATTTTAGAAAATATTTTTGTTCTAATTTAGCTGTACATGAATTTACCATCTTTGATAACAGAAACTCCATCATAAGGGTAGATTTTTTGGTCTGCTAAATTTTCTAACCAGGTTAACGCAGACATACACAGCCCTACTAGTTCCACAGCTGAACCACTCCTATAGTAGGAAATTGAAAAGATAAAATTAAACAACAGCCATGTATTCCAAATTGTTTTATTTTTAACAAGTACTGTACATTTATTGCAGAATTTTTACAGAAACTTGTATTTTTGTTATGAACTTCCACAAGATAGAACTTTTCCAATCAATGATATATCTTACTGTTCTCTTACCTTGGAGTGGCAGGCTTTCCTTTTGTACCCGCCTTAGCAGAACTTCCCATCTTGTCCATCCATGTACCACAATTATGTTCATTTCCCCCAAACACAAAACCTGTCTCCCAGTCCACTCCTATTTCATTATTGAATCCTAAAAATGGAAAATAACAATAATCAATTCCAACTACCAATTTTTGGCTTTATATTCAAGTACTCTGAATAATTCTGATGCTATAACTGCCAACATCGTCCAATCTTAAATTTAAATCATCGTAAAAAATTACCTTCATCTAACATCTGGTCATCAATGGATGTGCCAGCATTTCTTTCTCTGTATTTCAGTCCTTCAGCATGTCTCTGTAAACCTTCCTGAATGACCTGATGTAATGGCTGATCCTGTAAAAGTTAAAAAAGCTGATAAAGGCAAAGCTCTGATCAATACTAAACCAGTAACATATTACAATTCATCCATTTACAGAAAATTTCACAACATCCTCTAAGTTTATCAAGGTAAGTGGAAGTTTGACTTGCATATTGTCCATCGGGTTCATGTACAGGTGAATCATCACTCGGGTATAATCGAGCCACTTTTTCCTGTAGAATATCTGTCCCCCTAAAGCTGCAGTAGTCCTGGATGGCCTGGAGCCACCACCAGAAGGCATCACGACAATTATAACGAGCACCTTTTCCCTCGTTAAGTAAATTAGGGATTAAGCCATGTCGTAAACAACCTCCATAAGCCATTATTATCAACCTAATAAACATAGTAATATACAAATATACATTCACATATATTTTCAAAATAATTAAAATTGTAGTTTTCCCTCAAGCAAAATTTTACAAGATTTCTTTGCATGAGATTTCAATTTTAACCATCAAGTGATATACATGTACTAAAGACAATGTAATAAAATCTTGTTTTTCAATTACTCTATAAAAAATTTTAATACAAGTAATCTCAAATGAAACAGAATGAGAAGACATACTTGGCATCATCATATCTGCCTGTCAGTAACAGTAAGCCTCTCAGAGAAATGAATGTGTCTCTTCCCCAGTTCCTCATGTAACCACTGCCAAAATGGGGAAATCCTACAGTTACAAAATACACTTATCAATTTTAATGTAACTACATAATAGGACAGCACAATATTAATACTACACATTGTTTTCCATACCAGCAGCCAATGACAAGGGATGATCTACATCAACATTTGGAGTTGTCGATTTCATAGTCAGAGACAACTTTGGAAGTTTTGCATTCTTGACATATCCACAAAACTGAAGGCTTCCCAGGGACAGCATCTGCACAAAGGTTGAACCATCTTGGATGAACCTGCAAAGTAAACCTTGTAATCAAGAGCATGTTTATATGGAAAGATATAGTATATAGAGTGCATTGAGTATATATTTTGTACGTAATTATCAATTATCTAGATTTGTTCAAAGTTGAAGCAATTATTTGTATTTGATGCTTTTCAAACACAACAAAATATGGACAAATTTTTATATGCATGCAATTGGATCATTCAAAAGAAAATTTTTCAGATCCAACCCTTAATCTTTAAGATTTCCAAGGTCATCCTGTCCTGAACTTGATCATGATAAATCATATACATTGTACTTTCTTTAATACTCTTTCTACAAGAACCTATTTATTCTGTGTTCCATATTGTTCACACAGCCATCGTCACAGTACACTTAGGTACACATATTTGTATGCCCCTGTGTAAACTTACTCAGACATGAGCTTCGTAGCCTGGTCTCTCAGCACCACATAGGCCCCGGTAATCACTGTATCAAAATAGCACGGAACCAAGAATCTAGGGATGTCTTTCAAATTTCCCAACACACCAGCAAACCACTCACCAAGCTGAAAGACAGAAAAATGTACAGGGTTCTTGTCTTGTGTAGAACCTTTGATTTTATGAATCAGTAGAGTTCATAGACAACAATAATTTGTATATGATTGTAAAACAAATGCAACAACCACATATCTCTATAAAGTAAGACACATGAAATATATACACAGTAAACTTCTTTGATATCATACTCAGATATCTAGTATCTCAGGAAGTAATATAGCCATTTCGTATTCCCGGCAGTTTCTTTATAATTCTTTGAAAAGAAAATGCTTACACCATATTCTTATATCACACAGTTTCACCTATAAAGTTTAATGACTTCAACACAGGACTTCCAGACTTGTTTTGTTTGAACAAGGTTTTAAAATTCTTCTATAAGAGAAGTTTACTGCACATAAAAATACTAACATCTTGAGTGTTTGGATGCACTTTCAGTCTGTTCGCTACATAATCTGGCAACCAGTTTCCTTCCCTCAAGTTGTTACATAGTGGATGCCCCAAGTCATTGTTTGGACGCACATGTGCCAACACAGCCATAAGTCCTGGAAAATAAACATTTCTAATGACTCCCCCAAAGTCTTACCACCAGCATACAAGATCTATTAATATCAGCATTTACCAAATCATCATTATCTAACTAAAGAAACAAAAAGCATGGCCAACCTCTCAGTCCACAGTACACCATGGGCCCATACCCGGGGATATCGTAAGCTCCAAAGCCATTGCCATCCGCTGCCTCCTCAGAATCACACCGATACAGCACAATATTCAGATCCGACAAAGAGAGTTTACTGACAATGGCATGGAAATTACTGCTGTCAAATGTCTTATCAAACATGGTCCTCCCACTGTACGATCTCATCAGATAGCCAAACTGACTTACTCCTCGGCGAATTTTTAGAATTGCATTCTTAGCTTTGTGTGGCAGGACCTGTCTATTAAGTAGAAAAAGCATATCTTGTAATGATTTAAAAGATCATAGGGGCATCAAATTTTATCTATACCAGAATATTATTGTTCAGAATTGAAATAAAATCTGCAATCCAACTCATGTGCTGCTTGACAAATTTGTACAGCATATCATTAAGAATTTTTAGCATCAATATTAAAGGATGATAATTTCTAACTAATTCACAAACTACAAAGACTTACTTGAACACTACGACAGAACCTGGTGGAAAGGAATGGAACTCCACGATTGAGCAGTCTCCCTGCTTCCTCACTTTGATTGAATCACTTGCACTGGTTTCAAACTTTTCTTTTATGTCCAGATAGTAATTTGGAAGACCATTGATAAAACTGGGGTTCTTTTCATACTTGAAACCTTCAGTTTCACTAAACTTGGCTTCAAATATCATTTCTGTTATTTCTCCTGTGTAAGTAAATTTGACATGTTACCATTAGCAAATTTTGATACCGGTATATCACTAATTATATCTTCCCAAAGTTTTAAAATGTAACATAGTAGAGGACTCCACATTTACAATGAGCTGTAACTTGTTGTTTAGAAATAAAATTATTAAACAATGCTTTGTGTGTGTGTGTGTGTGTGTGTGTGGGGGTCAATTCAAGAAATATAATTTTCATAGGCCATAACAAATTAATTACTTGGTTACCCATTCAGAAACCTTAGCAGTATTTCAGACACTCCCATCTCAGGCATCTGTAAAACATTTTACTAAGCCTGGGTCATCCTGAACCTTGCATAAACAGTTAAAATTTGCAAATGCCCAGCTGTATTATTTCATTATGACTGTGTTAATATCTGTACAGATATGAAAACACATGACAGTTATTCTGCCATGGCACATTGCGGGAAGTTTTCCTGATGCTTGCTCTATGCTAAAATCATAAGTTTTGAATTTCTTTCTTTCTTTTTTTCTTTTTTTTTTTTAGATAAAAGGAAGAAAAAAAAAAAAACCCATCCTCATCTATTTTTAACAAAACTGGCCTGGAAGCCAAGTAATTAATTTTCTTTGGCCTTGTAATATGGCTGTTGTGCATGACCACTGTATTTCTGATAAGAATTAGCACTAAATAAGAGATACTCTTTGTAACATACAAATACTAACCATCTATATGTAGTGGCCTGATGTAGCCAGTTTCCTTTGGATTTTGTGGCTTCTGGAATGCTGTTCGAGCCACCATAACAAATGATTCGTGGTTATGGGGGTTGTGTCGAGTTATTGCTACAGTGTCATGTGACAGCTGATCTACATACACCTGCATAAAATAGACGAGAGAAAACTAGTGTTGTACATGAAAAAAACCCCGTCAAAAGTCATTAAAAAGGTACTGCTCAATCAAGCCAAATATAATATAAACCAAAATCGAAGATACCTCAGAATACCCAGTTACACCAAGATGGTAATGAAGTTGATTCAAGATCTTTTTCCCGGCTGTGATTCCAAATTTATCGTTCATAAATGGGGGCTCTGGAAAGTCCCAAGTTGCCCAAGACGTATACAATCTTTCCTCCTTCACAACATGAATCTGTGAAGTTTGATATTGTTTTTAAAAAGCATTTTCAAACAACTAAAGCTCTGCAACAGTTGATGAGTAATGGAGTTTACAGAGATAATGCTATGTCTCTTCACTTCTCTATTTACTAATACTTATTTACAGGATATGGAACTCATTTATTTACTGATATTTACTTACATGGTGGGGAAAAAGTTGACCATATCCTGTTTACTTACTGATATTTACTTACACGATGCTCTATTGCCACTTGATATTTTACACGATGCTCTAACAACTGAATTACTTACAGTGCCTTATTTACTGATCCCTTATACTGATATTACTTCATGAATGCTCTATTTACTGATATTTACTTACATGATGCCCTATATTTACTGATGATTTTGCTTACACGATTGCTCTAATTTACTGAATATATTGTCACGTTACCGATGCTCTATTTCTGAATATTTACTTCATGAAATGCTCCTCTAGATAATATCAAGCTTTCATAACTCCATGAGCTCTATTTATGGTATAATTTTACGTTACTGATTTAACTTAATACGTTGTTTTATCGATACGTACGTTTATGTACATGATGCTATTTTACTGATATTTCACTTACATGATGCTCTATTACTTACATGACTGCTTAATATTTACTGGATATTTACTTACATGAGCTATTTTTAGATATTACTTAGAATGCTATGACTCTACATGATGTTCACTAACTGCTTTTACTTACATGACTCGTATTTTTCATGATATTTATTACATGGATGGCTTATTTTACTGATATTATCTTACATGATGCCTATTTCCTGATATTGTACTATACTGATGGTGGATCAGTTGATCGTATCCTCGGTTACTGCCTGTAGCACAGCAGGCCATGGAAACAATGGCTGAGGACGGAAACAGGTCATATGGACTTCTTCTCTGCAAATGAAGTAATGTTTAAATTTACAGTGCAGAAACTTCCACTTTAAGACATTTATAAAATACTGAGTTCTACAAATACTGGACATATGATTAACATTTTAACACTTTCAAAGGCAAGTCCATAATCAACTTAATAAAACCACACAAATGATTAAATAAACTTGCAAATTACATATAGTTGTATCTACTTTTTACCTACCTCTACTGGGCTTTCATTGTCATGAGTTTGATCAAAGAACAGAGCATGGGCAGTGGTGGGCAGCAGGGGCTGTACACGGGGCTGGATAAAGGATCCCACCGAGGTCCCACCATATTTGTACACCAGTCTTCCCTGGTCTTGACAGTCATTAGCACTCATTGCCTCTATCAACAAAAACATTTATTTCAATTCATCAAACACATACAACAAAGACCACAAACAAACCATTAACATTCCAACTTATTTTTCATCCTTGTAAATGTCAGAAAACTTTGAATTTACCTCGTATGAGAGAGTTAATTCCTAGTTTGTTCATGAAAATATTATCCACATTCTCATTCCCTGTAAATAACTCTGCCACAACATACAGATCTGGTCTAATCTTACGAGCAGCATCCAAAACGTACTGTAACAAATATGTACAAAGAAAATTCAGTTATTTTCTTTGCTGGTTTTAGTTTCGTCGATGACAACATTTGCCCAATAGAAATCAAATTTAAGAAAAATTAGCTAGAGTATCATGAAGGAATACCATTAGAACATCTACACAGGATTTATTGAAGTTACTAATTATGTACCTCAGCCACATGGATAGGCGTGCTGTGACAGTTGTCTAATCTCACGCCATGAAAAATTTTAACGGTAGCCTCCGTGTAGTCCTTCATACGCTGCCACAGATAGGGACAATCCTTCGGCTCCTTACCAAACCTAAGTTTACAGCTGTCTCCCCAAGGTAACAACTCTCGCCGTAGGTAAACAGTCCTGTCTGTAAGGCATTTCAAATTAAGTACTTTTTTGTACATACATTTATTTACTTCTTTTCATGTTGACAGTGCAGGGGCTTAAAAGGTCAAGTTACCTGGATCAGCAAAGTTTCTGAGAGGATCATCTCCCATCACCCATCCATTGACAGCCATGATAAGTTTCCCAGAATCCCCGTCCATATTCACTTCCTCTGATAACACCGTGCCATCATAGGACTTGGGTTGTACAAAGTAACTGAGGATTAAAATGAATGCTGACTTAAAACCTTAGACAATTTTTTAAGTAGAGCCTAAATTGAAAAACAAAAATTGAGGTAACCAGACAATGAATATATTTTTCCCCCCACTTATTTAAAAGGTACATCTATACAATGGCTACATTCAAGTGTACGGTAATTGTCAATGACTATACATTGAATGCAAACCTTCTACGCTAGTAACACAATTATAGTTCAAAGCTAATATAAACACTAACTATTTCAATAAGCATTCACTTTATTTTAAACATATCCAAACTACATCAAACAAATCTGACAGATCAGCAGTAATATCCTACTTCCACATCAGAGGTTCCTCAGCTGAAACCTTCCCCACTCTCGGACCATGGCCGTCCACAAATCTGTACTTGGCATTGGCCACAAAGTTGGAGATAGCTGCATTTATATGGTCTTGCATTTCAGCAATTTTGTGTCCGTTGAGCTCCTCAAGCTTGGCTTGAAACTCTTCACAACATCTCTGGATACGCTCTGCCCTACTGGACACCCCTGGTCTAAAGAGAGACAAAAGCTGTTTAAAACAGTGATACAAATATCTAGGATTCTTCACATTTAGATTCAAGAATAAAGAAAAATAAAAAGGCCCATGGATCACATCACTTATCAAACCAACTGTATTTCCCTATGTAAAACATCCCTGTTATGTTCCTCTTTCATATGGTCCATATGAAAGAGGAACATAACAGGAAATGGTTCTAATTTGAACCTAGGAGTCATGATGTGCAGAAGTCTGAATCTACACTACATGAGGATGCTTGAATATTAATTCCAAGAAAAGCTGCACCATTGTGGTCCTAAAAAAAACAAATATCCTACAAGTATAGATTCCTATGTAAAACTTCAAAATGCTCTTATGGATATATCCTGACTCGGGAGTGGGGGTGGGTGGGAAGGGGGGGGATGCTTACCCTTATGCTTTTAAAGAGTTTTCCTATGCTAAACACTAATTCCTCTTGCAGCCCACCTAAACCCTTTGGAACATGGTATGAAAAACATGAATCTCCATTATATAAGGAGTTTTGGCTTTTCTGGTTCAGTGGTTCATCAAAAGAATTTTTTAAGCATTTAATCTTAATATTAATATAATCCATATATTTGTAAAATGAATGATACCTGTCAGTGTTATACAAATGAAGAGCTGTGTTCATGTCGATCGTGCTCTTATTCCTTCGGAACTGAGGGTCCTGAATCAATTCAAGCTGGGGTTTAGATGAGGAGATAGATCTTGCCTCTATAAAACAGAAACATTACAATAAAAATTTTGAACCTAACACCACTATACTTGTAAGAAAATTTTCTATTTTAATACTGATCATGTACATACCTTCAATAGCCCTCTTAAACTCTCTCAGAACAGCCTCAATGTCCATTGTGTAAAACTCGTGCAACTTGTAGTTTGGAAAAACATCTTCGTGTAAAACTCTGTTGATCGCCTAGCATTGTTATAAAAAAGATATGACATAATGTATACACGAAACATAAGAAAACATCATTTTCTTTAGAAAATGTTATTCAGCATACTGTATCTGAATTCCATACACCTAGTCAGAATATTGTGTCAAAATTTAAAGGAATATGTAATAGTATGATATAGGTCTAATTCAGCCCCCTAAAATCAGTATCAAGTTTGAATAAGGTAGAGAACATGGGAAATATAGATTATATTGTCACAACATATGCTTCTCTAAAAATAGATCAATGGTAGGCAAATAAATCATGTTTTCCGATGTTCTTAATGTTATTGAAATGTAGGGGGAAAAATCACTGAAAGTGACATTAAATTTGGCTGCATACCTGTTTGTTTTATAGCACAATTGATAGCTGCAGTTCCTCAAATATTCCTTTATAGGGGTATGTTTTTATAAATGATATTCATATGTTCGTAAGAAGATTACGTATGTATTATACATATGTAAATATAGTATAGTTAAGATAACGTTGTGGCATTTTGACGTTACCTTGTGGCGACGTCACATAATAAGAAGGGTATCTTATTTCGCTTGTATGTGTTAGTAGATTTTATTAAACCATTTAATTGTAGA
>CAJDSM010097075.1:0-10653 GCA_903981925.1 Ostrea lurida
GGCATACACTCGTCCGGCTCACCGGGAAAAATTTCTGAATCCATTCCTACAGACACAAAGTAAACATGGTTAACACCCATAAATGTGAGTTAACGGGACAATGGAAAGAAATTCTGATATGCATTCTACCAACACAACAGTAACACATTTAAACACCGTTTAAATGTGCGCAGTAACGAGCAATGAAAAGTAACTCAGAGAAATGATTGTGAAGTTTTCATTATGTTGTGTAAAAACACCCATGCGGAGTGAGACTTTACATGAACAAATCTTTGATCCACCCATCTTAAATTTAGATATTCCAGAGCTGTATCTTCAAAACCCAACTCCAGGATGTTCCTATGTCTTCTATGTGTTCTGACACACAATCTTCAGAATTTCAATAATTTACTAGTTTATTGCTTAAAAGAAGACAAAGTTTAGAGCGAGAAATAAATGCTAATATAAATGTGATGTGTGTGTTGTGTGGGACAACTTGTTACCTGGTGTTGGTGTGTTTGTGTACGGAACACTTGTTTACGTCGTTGTTGTGGGGCGGACACCTTTGTTTTAAAACCTGTGTTGTGTTGTGTGGATGGCACACTTGTTTTACCTTGTGTTGTGTGTTTGTGTGGACACTGCCTTTACCCTGTGAGTGTGACACTACCTGATTGTGTTTGTGGAACACTTGTTTACCTGTGTGATGTCGTGTGGAACACCTTGTTTACCTGTGATGTGTGTTTTTGGGTGAACCACTTGTTACCGTGTGTGCTGTGTTTGTGCTGGAACACTGGATTTACTGATGTGTGTGTTTGTGTGGAACACTTGTTACCCTGCTGATCGTGTGTTTGTGTGGACACTTGTATACCTGTTTGGTGTGGAATTGCCTGTGTGTGTGGTGAAACCACCTTGTATTACCTGTGTATGGGCTTGTGGTGTGAACACTTGTCTACCTGTGTGTGTGTGTTTGTCGTGGAACACATTGTTTACCCGTGTTCGTGTGTAGTTTGTGCTGAACACTTGTTTACCTTTTGTGTGTGTTTGTGTGAGGACAAGCATTCATTGTACTGACATGTGTTTGTGTGTGGACCCTGTTCCTGTTGTGTGTCGTGTCTGTGTGGAACACTTGTTTACCTGTGTGATGTGTGTTTGTCTGTGGAAACTTGTTACCTGTGATGGCAAGGACTGTTCATATGCGATCTCTGATTGTCACTTAAAATCTGCCCCGTAGAAGTAACACACATGGGTCTGGCAATGTTCCACGACCTGAAGAGAATCGTTCCCAAGACAACTAACAATCAGAAATTTGTACTGTAACCATCCTCCATTTGCAGTGGGGTCTGCACTGGCAAAACAAAATCATACATGGTTAATTGCTTATATATTATTATGATTGAATACTTACTAGCCTCTGAAGGCCTGAGATCCAACAAAGTAAAAGCAATAATTCCTCATTCTACCTCCAGGTGAATATTAGAATTTATTGACTTTTTTGGATCTCAGCCGAACTTGCCTGGCGATCGATTGATTCACGCTCCTACAATTAAAAAGCAGAAAACAATCATTTCAGGGCATCGGTGAATATTATGTACTTCTCAGGGTCTTAAATCATCGTATTGACCCTCAAAAACAGCAATACATTTCGTATAATCTTTAGAAAAATTCACTGCGCTGAAAAATAATCGTTGCGAATCCAACCAATGTTTCACATGCAAAGAGACAATGATATTTGTTATCATGGTCCATTACCATGAAAAACTGAAGCTAGTTTTATTCAATAGGATACTATAACTACACCACTGCCACTTTGCTGAGATAGGCATTTCAACAAATGCATTTACGGTAAAGCTCCTTTATTTTGCAGTGGCTCAAATTTTTTGCTATTTTACTTTTGGAACTTATAACCAATGATCCACTTTGTTTGCATGAATCTTTACTTTGTGCAATGTGTACATCAATAACGGCAAAGTATTAGTTCGAAAAAAATAATAAAACCCAGACAATATTCCGCATTTTTAGCAGTAACTGACAACTACACCAGGATACATAAAGTAATTACCTAACTCTTAAATGAGATTATCATGTGGTTAGGTAATATACTGATATAATATTAACCAAGCTTTAACTGGATTAATTATCGAATCAGAGGGCATGAGATGAATCATCATAATTAATTAAACATGCTTACCCAGAGTGGTCTGGTATTGACGACCCGCACGTCTATATTTCAGCATATTACCTCATATAAACGCAGGAAATAAAACGAAGCATTCCATGTTATAATCCAACAGAATAAGCACATGATGCCTCCCCTGAAATAAGATAAAATGTAAAACCTAGCATTCTGTGATTCTGCAATATCCTACAATGTACCAGAAAATGATCAGTCATAATTCATACATATAAAACTTTGATCAAAAAGTGAAATTTATTTCATTAAGACTTCTGGATACATAATTATGCATTCAAAATTGGATAAGAAATGTTTGAAGGACTATATATAAATGTTTTGCTGCAAAAGATTAATAATTAAAATTACAATTAAAGATAAGTTCACATGAAAAGAAAAGTTGATCTTGTGGCACAATATGTTACCAATTGCATTGATTTACGATTATGTGGAAATGTAACAAAAATATACATTACAGAAAAGTTACCCTGTAAGACAATTTGTTAAACCAGGGTATATTGCTACATAGATTTGCACTGTATACAGGGTGTTAGTATAGAAACAACAAGGACCTGCCTAGAAGTTTGCCACAGGTCTGCCTGCTTGTGTACCTGTGTTGTCGTGTTATTTGTGTGTGTTTGTGTTACTGCTACATAGATTGCACTGTAAAGGACAGACCTGCTAGAAGTTCCCTGCCACAGTCTGCCATGCTTGGGGTTGGTTTTTAGGAAAGCTTGGGCTCCAGTTCGTGAGTTACCGGAGACCCAATTTACCGTTTCACCCAGCTGCAGACATCAGGCTGGGATGTGTCTGTAGAAATAAATACATACACCGGTACTAGTCAAACTATGCTTATAGTGAACCCTGCGCTTATAAACAAATTCATGCTATTTGTGAAGAGATGATTTATTCATGCAGCCGAACAAAAGCAGAGTACAGGTAGTCAAGGTAACATCTAAATGGTAACCCCGTGAAGGTAACTTCTTAAAGGGTGATGTCAACAGTACAAGTTGTGTTGACATTAAAACTTGGCATTTCTCCATTCAAAAAAATAAGTTAATTAAAAGAAATTTTTAGCCTACCCGAGAAGCCCGATCCAAGCTGTGGAAATTTCTGGTTGAACATGAACTGCTGAACGCTGAACCTCCTCTTTCAGCACGTGGACAAAAAAGAATCACAACAACGCAAGTTAGTACAGGAGAACCACTTTTAATTAGTGATTACATCATAGAAAACCATGCATGTAATAATAATAAAACTGTAACAACTATTGACATGTTTGCCTCGAGACAATCATACCAAAACCAATTAGTCTCTATTTTCATCAGATACTGTAAAACGAGAATATCTTGGCGCAATCATATTTTTAGCACAATCAGCAATGAAGACCTTTTGGCGCAAATTTTATTTTTAGCGCAACGATACCATCTGGGCAAGTGATTTAATGTCAATGCAAACCATTTAGCGCACAATTTAATTTAGCGCAATCATATGTCTGCGCCAAAGGCGCTTAAAATAAATAGTGCCATAAATATTCTCGTTTTACAGTATATTATTACAAATATAATCATCCATATGGATCGTGATTTACCTTTCAATGATGCGAAGTGGACAACAAGACTTACCTCTCAATAATCAGAGAGAAGTGTTTTGACGCTTCACATACTGTTTAGCAAAGCTTACCATGTAGTTTGGGACCCACTAATGTCGTTTACTTGTAACAGTTGTCAAGGTAACTCCTTCCATCCAACGGACAGGATCCTTAACAAAACAAAAGCAAAATAAATAAATAAAACAGAATGATGTCAGTGGATTTTATTGGTGTGTTTCAATACAGTATCACATGGTTAAAACAAACACTTAATATACAGTAAAAATACCTGTACTCGAACATGGTTTATCTCGAATACCCCGCTTATGTCGAAGTCGACGGCCGGGTCCCGGCCGTTTTCCTATATAAATTATTAAAAAACTCCTGATATCTCGAACAACGTTTATCTCAAATACCCGCTATGTCGAAGTATTTTTCAAGGTCCCATGCCCTATTTTCACCTGGTTTATCTCGAAGTGCAGTCAATTTTCGGTCTGCTTACCATATCTGCCTAACTCAATTACTCAAGTCACATATTCACGCCCGCAGCTGTAGAAACTAATGATAATTGAATCACGGATAGAAACTCCTAATTTTGACAACTCGCAATTACTTAAAGATAAACTAGCGAGGTTTTACATAAAAGCTAATATGATTAAAACTTATTTTTTTAAATATGGTTGGTGGAACACGATCAAAATCCGTGCCAGTAATTTCAGGATAATCGTATTCAAACACCCTCAGTTTTCACGTGCAATAAGCGTCCCATATCCTTCTAAGTGCAATTTCTGGTGTAAGTTAATGACGTCACACATGTGTTTACTACTTAGGAATTAAAGGCGAAGAGTGGAAAAAGATGCTGCTTATATTATGATATTATTCTGATCCGTCGTCAAATGATGGCTTGTTAGCACATCAAAACTTGAGGAAGAATCATTTCCATGCCATGATACTAATAAAATGCTGGATGGAATTGTTTTGACTGAACAAGCTAGATTCAACTCACCAGCAGTGCTCAGAAAAAAAATTGGATAGATCAGAAAGTACAGAAACTACTTTGAACTGTACATGATACATGGGGGGGGGGCTGGAAATCTTTCCGCTTAAAGTTAAATATTTAAATTATATTAATTCATATTTGATGAATGCCTATTCTGTCATCCTGGGAAACTAGTGGACGGACGCATAATCATTATATGAGGATGTACACCATGCTGCAACTCAAAATCCCCAAATATTTTACTTTACATAATCATGAATCTACAGTCAAAAGCCGTCTTCGTCTCACACTTGTGACTTCATTAACTCATATCCGGTATTTCTGTATTTTTACAGAGCGCATCAGGTGTGTATTTACTACTCTTAACAATAACTCGAACAGCGTTCGAATTGGGGGTTGAGCCGTATATCATTTTACTCGTGATCATAAACAACTATTCGAACACAGTTAATATGTGAAATCACTCAAGTTTTCCTTTAATGCTAGTAACTTTTAAAAATGTACTCGCAACTTCCAAAGACTAAACCTCGCAATTTAAGACTAAAAACTTAACAGTAAATTCTTAATTTCAGATGACACATGTTTGGCATAAAATTCCTATTCAATGCAGTAAATGACACAAAGTATAGACAAGCAACTGATAAAACAACTGGTAATTTTTTGCGAGTTTCCAAATTTTTAAACTCGCAAATTAGATATTTCAACTAATATTTTGCGAGTTTATATATAGTGAATTTCTAACCCTGTAATTGTCGACCAGTAGTCCATGCTCGCCTTTCCAGGTAGACCCGGGTTGCGATAATTAATTTAACATTTAGGTAATCACTGCACTTTTTTTAGTCCGCCGCCAATTACGACCTAACACGCCGATTCATCAATATCCTCCGTCCAAATAAAACAAGAGGTACTGTGAGCAATGCTCACTTAAGGATACCCCCCGCTTACCCAATCTCCCGAAGGGTATGTAACTGTTCAAGAAATTAAATGGAAAACATGGTTGGCAACCTTTATGCCCAGAGAGCTTGACCTTTGACTTTTTTGAACCCAAATTCAATAGGAAACATCTTTGACTCCTGGGCAGTTCATTTGTATGACATGGTGATTCTAGGTTGAAAGTATAATGCTCTACAGGCCAAAAATCACATTGGCACTTTTATGTCCAGTGTGTTTGACCGTTGACCTTTTGACCCTACATTCAATAGGAAAAATCATCATCCCATGAGTAGTCCATATGTATGATATGGTAACTCTAGACCGCATGAGATAATGCTCTAGAGCACGTAATCATATTGTTACTCGATGTCCAGTGTGCTTGACCTTTGACCTTTTGACCCAAATTCGATAGGGAAACATCTTCGTCCCATGGGTAGTCTATATGCATATTATGGTGAATCTAGGTGGAAAGGATAAGGGTGGTTTCAAAAATAATGAGCACAAACTGAAATTTTTTCAATTTTCAATAGGCTGAAATCATTTTTCTTTGATAATTTTAGGTTGTATATTCATTGAAGTTCATAAATCCAAAAGGGCATAATTGTCAGTAAAAAACTTGAAAAAGTGTGTAGACTTATTATTATCTGGTTTCACAAATTTTATAAAAAGACCAGAGTATAAGCACACTGGATAAAATATTAAAAAACAAATTCAAAACATGGAATTTTTCTTTGCAAATGATGAAAGGAAACAATAGTCAGTAGTTTTAGACAGAAATTTGTATCTAGTACATTTTTTCCAAAATTTTTTTGATTTAGGGGGGTAATTTTACCCTTATTTGGTGATGAGGGTTCATAAAGTTTTTATAGTTTTAAAAAAATGTTAATAAAAATGAAAATGAGACTATCTTCCCCCGTTATAGTAACGCCTTCAAAAGAAGTACACAATAATTTTGGTATTCAAATATCAGTCTGAAAGACAAAATGGACACTTTTTAACCCCCTCCCCGTTTGCCCTCATTTTGTTGCACTCCTGACAATCAACTACCGGTACAACCGCAAATAGAAAGAGAATACATGTATATACATTAGAATATCAGGGGAAAGCTGTAGTTTTAGATAAAATTATGATAGCAAATAAAATCTGTATCAATTTTGGTGTAGATTTTCCATGTTTTTTAACCAATCTTGTCAAATTGGGTAAATACTTGAAGTTTTGTTCAACTTACATTTTTTTCAAGTAAAGTTGTTTAGGTGAATAAAAAACTCAGTTTATATACATTATATGCATTGTTTTTTAATGTCAGAATTTGTATGGGACAATATGACACCAGAGATTATTGGCGCGTACAGACCGAGCTTGCGAGGTCCAGTTCGCGACAAAAAACGAGGTCGTCACATTTAGCCATGCAAAAGTCTACAGACCTTTCAATTTCATTTAGAAAGTGAACTAAAATTTTATTTTAACACTTTTTTCATAGTTTAACAGACCAAGAGCTGAAAAACACGAAAAGATTTGAAACTTAAAAGTTTGTTGACGTTTAACAGTAATGGCAAGAAAACGTGCTCTATATATGACGTCACAATCAAATTTTCCAATTTGTTCAATTATATGTCAGCTGCGGGCCGAAATTTTTCGGGCATACGATTGTGTGATATTGCCCGCAAACTTCTAAAGGAAAAAGAAGGAGATGAAATTAAAGTATATAATAAACAAATATCTATAATTGCAAACATATATCATACAGTGTATTCTACCAATTCTGTATTTATGCATGCAAGCATAAAAAAACGTGGTCATTTCCCAACTTTTGTCCACTTCTGACATCAATTACTTTATGCAGTGGAAAGGATATAAATTAAACTTTTGACGTATAAATATAAAGAATTTAGATAAAATAATCAGAGCGCAAGATAAACTATTTCATCAATTTTAGTGCAAACCAATCTTTATATTAGAAAATGATGCAAACAATCTTCAAAATACTTTAAGTAGTTCTCTGGTGTTTTTTTTTTTTTTAATAAAGTTGCATTAGTTGATAGTCACCTTCCATGCATTGAAATGCATTGTTTTTAATGACAGACCTACTGAAAACAAATAATCTATAACTTCAGACACATGTGTCCATCATTTTCGTTTTTAGGCACGCATAAAGACACACCCTCGTTTTACATACTTGTGTTGGTCACTCCTGACACATTTACATACAGCAATTACATGGAATTGTATATGAGTTATTGAGATAGGAATCCTTTTACTATTACTAAACTCACAATTTAAAGGAACTTGTCTTCAGTTTTAGACTCAAGTTTTAAATTTTTCTAGTAAATGATTAAACATTTCTTTGTAATTAAGCAATTTGAAAATTATATAAAAATTACCTCACACATTTTTTTTTAACTGAAACACATCTGCTATATAGCAGATTAGAATTAATATATAAGAATTACAAACATATAAAATTAAAAGTTAATTGATAAAAATCTAAACTAAAGAATTGTTTTAAAAAGTGTTGCACTCCTGACATGGAAAAGATAGCCCTGTGGACAAAATTCAATTTTGTTTCTGTGATCCTTTTTGCAAAAATAATGTCTTCAATGCTGCCTCTTTGTGAAAAATAAAGAAAAGAATTATATTAGTAAGTTAATTTTCAATCGTGCCGGTCAAAGTCAAAATGTTGCACTCCTCTGACCATGAGGGTATGCTCATTAAATTGACTTCCTAAAAGTTACATGGATGCCAGCACTCTACTTTTTTCTTTTAGTTTACAGAAGAGATATTGCTTTAAAAGTTTAATCTCTTTTGTGGAGTTCAATTGATATTTAGCCTAAAGTGTTTCATATTCTTTGAATTAAAAGTATATAGATTGAAGATTTTTAAACAAACAGTATCTTTTTAATATAGGTCTTTTTGTTGCGATAAACAGGAATTTTGAAAAAAGACAATTTTTTTCAATGTTCACAAAAAACGTTGCACTCCTGACATTTTAGGCAACGTTTTGGACACCAACTATCATTCTTTGAGATATCTCTTGGATTTTTGGAACACACATACCAACATATCGTGACATGAATTATGGTATCCCTAAAATCATCCAGACTGTTTGTAAAACATGTAAAATTTTGTCAAATATGCCTTGCTCATTCTTTTTTTAAACCACCATAACACTTAAGGCCCTGAAACCATTTCGCTACTTCACTGTCCAGTGTGCTTGAACCTTTGACCTTTTGACCTTAAAATCTTATAGGGAACATCTTCGTTCCATAAGTATCCATATTATAATATGGTGACTCTAGTGGAAAGAATAACACTTAAGAGCCTGGAAACCATTTTTGCTACTTCATTGTCCAGTGTGCTTGACCAGTACCTTTTGACCCCAAAATCAATAGGGAACATCTTCGTCCACAGGGTTAGTCCATATGTGCAATATGGTTACTCGTAGGTGAAAAAGGATAAACACTTTAAGAGCCGGAAAACATTGCGTCCACAGACGTTATGGACGAACAACCTGATTCCAGTATTACCCCCACAACTTTTGTGGCGGGGGGTATAAAAAAAAAATGTGGATGATCGAATTTGGATATCTCGAACCCGCTGGATATCTCGAAGTTTTTTCGAAGTCCCTTGGACTTCGATAGAGGTATTTTACTGTATTAGGAATTACAGATTATAAAGAAGCGAATTCCATTCTACGTGGTTAGCGAAATGTTAAAATCTAGAAGAAATGTAAATGTATGTATAGTGAAATATCATATACATTTACATATGAAAGATTTTTGAAAATCGACTATTTTTGGTAGTTTTTTGTCAAGCCTCTTAAGGCTCCATGGGTGCACGAGTCCTGAAATTTACAAATTGCCCTCCCCCAAGATGATGATCGCAGACCAATTCAAACAGGTCACCCAAGTGTCTAAAATGACCCAAAAATATGATGCCATTAAAATTGTCAAATAGATGAACAGATGAGTGACAGACAGATGGACGAATGCACTGACAGACGGTACAATGCACAGACCGTCATACAGGTTGATAGAAAGACAGAAAAACAAATAGATGGATGGAAAGACAGTCTGACAGACAGGTAGACGGACAGACAGATGTACAGACAAAGTAATCTCTAAATATTCCCTATTTTCTATTATTGATTGATTGATTATTTGTTTGTTTTTCATCCCATTGAGAATATTTCACTCATATTGAGATGTCACCATTGCCAGTGAAGGGCTGCAAATTTAGACCTATGCTTTAATAGCACTCATGGTTTTCAGCAGTGTCCTCGGGTTCTTTTGTATGTCACACCTGCTGCAACATGGGACCTCCATTTTTAAGGTCATATCCGAAAGACCCATGATTCTCACTTCTAAATGCCGAGTTCTTGGCAAAGGAGCAATCACTACATGTACATATTTTAACGTCTTAGGTTTGATCGCGGCAGGTGTGAGCACGGGGATTGAACGCACGACCTCCTGAGCATGAGACAAGCTTACACTGGAGCCACCGCGACGGTTTGTTTCCCTTTTTAGGATTACACAAAGAGCAATCTACGTGAATTTTTAAAAGGCAAATGACTGATTTAAAAGCCTGCATATTAACGCTTGCTTTACCTGCTTTTTTCTCACATAAAAATTTGAATTCCTGGCTGCAGCTGGCAGTTTGCCAGAAGAAGTTTGACATTGGATTAGAGTACACACAGGTGGAGCCTCTCTGTCTGCAAGGTGAAAGAGCAAAGGTCAGAGTTTACAGGTCATGTCAGGTCATTCATAATTGAGAATATTTATATTATATAATATTTATAAATGATTTATACATACATGATCTATCAACATTTAGATACAGTGTATTCTGTTATTGATCAAGATTAACTGATTAAATGTTTTAATTTCTATTACCAGATAATTAGTCTTAAACATACATGTACAGTAAACATGGGTAGAGCAAAATGATTTTCATTCTCTGTAACATATTATGCTATTGTAATGA
>CAJDSM010097081.1:0-12073 GCA_903981925.1 Ostrea lurida
ATTTTGGTTTCTTAAGTAAATATTTGCATTGTAAACACTTTTAAAAATATATGTTGCACATTGTAGTTAATTAGTATAAATGATGTCGTTGATCAAACTTATGATGTCATTGTTTATTGTTATAAATTAGCCTACCATTAGAAATCCCTAAGGTGAGCATTGTTAAACATAAAAAATTCACAATCTAACATTTTCAGCTTTGAAACTTGATCCCGAGGCCCAAATTCAAGTACTCATGCGTGATTACAAATGCTCAAATTATTCTTTTTTCCGACGAAAATTCATCAAAAAATTTATAGCAATTTTATTAAGAAACAAAAATCATGACACCAATAACATCTTATAAACCACAATTTACGGATTTACTTTTCACAATCGTATTTATTTAAAAAATATCCCACAGACCCTAATAATCCATACTATTTAATATAATAGTTTGACAGCTTCACCTAATCAATTGAAAAGAATATTAAAGGGCAAGCGTAGGTACACTCAGGAGCAAGCGTTTCAAAGTTGACATTGGAAAAATTAATCATTAGAGTACAATGAAACAGAAAAAAGTTGTATATAACTGTGCCGTATTGATTGATATGTATTAGAAAATCTTATCAGAGGCTTTGAGAATGCAAGCAAATTGACATTTTTCTGCCACTATATGCAAAAAATGAATTTCTGTTTATGCATATAGTACCTACTTTAGTTCTTTGAAATAAATTTTTGTCCATGAATATATCGTAAATAGGCAGATAGTGCAAAATTAATTATAATAAGTAATATAACCACAATCTTTAACTCACATTCCAATAGAAATTCAATTTAGATATGAAGTTTCCTATATTCTACTTATTACCCATCCTTTAGTTTCGATCGGTTGAAGAGCAGGCCAGTGTTCGTTTCCTTATGTTCAGCGTGGTATTGTGTCACCTACGGCGGTAGACAATTAATAAATGCATAAATAAATTAAACCTAAAAATAACTCTTCTTCAAAAGCTACTAAAATTTTCCAACGAGAAGTCCCGGGGCTTTGCAGTCCTAGGAAACCCCACTTTCTCTACGACCCAAGAACCATTTAAATTAGAGCTTTAAAATCAATAATATCGACTCCTTCTTGGGAACAAGATCGCCCTTCTGTTACGACAATTGACTAGGATCCGCCACCGCGAACCAGTATATCCTCTTTACATTGGATTAAAAATTAACTAATACACACTAAAGCATTTTTCACGGGGTGAGATACTGATACCCCCACAACAAAAACGGGGTCGGATGGGGCGCTGAAAAAAACTAACCCTAAAAAATCAAAGTGCTAGAACCCCCCCCCCTCCATCAGCCAATATGCCGAGTCGAGCCCCATGTCACCGATATCATTAAAACTCTAGCACACGTGAGTGCAAACAATATAAACAGAAATTATGATAAATTAGAGAATTGACAATATGAAATAAAACTAGTTCATCCAATAAGATGCATATTTAATTGCATCGACTAGATTAATTTGACGACTATACACGATTAAGAATGATATGCTGCGGGCATTTGATTTCTAAAAAGTAATAGATCGACTAATAAATTCTGATGATACATTATTAAAATAAGAGTGTAATCTTGTATCCGTCATAAATGGTATAGAAATCAATGTTCTATGGCTAGGAATGATGATACCGTTAGAGGTCAGTATGAGATGTTTGGTGAATCTACAGATAGCTATTATACCATTTTTGGGCGTATCAATACAATTTTTTCTCTGTGTATTAACACCAATTGATTATAAAAATCCAAGAGATAAAAAAGCCCATCCATCTGTTCTCCACTCCACCTGAAACAGAAAATATGACGAAATCCAAATTTGATCTAAAGGTTCAACTGCGGATATCTTGATCAATATTTGGTCAGTTTGGACTACGTCTGCCACTTGGAGAATGAGATAAGAAGAATTTGGCTAGGCAGTGTGGGAGTGTGGGGGTCATAATTCTGGGTATGACCCGTTCCTGCATTAATTAGGGTTGAATTTGGGCCTGATAAAACAAACAGCTAAGCTACAATGTCCAAAGTTCAGAAGAAGAGAATTTCATGCAGGCCTAAACAGCAAAATTCCTTATTCACCACACGTAAATCTTTTTTTATTTTTTATCTTTTGCACTTGTTCTCATTTGAGAGGAAAGTTATTTACCCCCGACCCCCATCAGTGTTTTTTATTAGCCCATTTCATTTATTTTTTATCTATCCTTCCCTTATTTACTTGGTCATTATTAGAAGTTTGCCCCCCCCCCCCCGCCTCTCCTGCAAATTTCAAAAACATTCTCTACGACCTATGAAATACCAATATATCTCCGAAGTACTTGAACATCAGTACACGGTAGTACCATTACATGTAATATAATATAAGATACAGTTAGCACCAGAAAATGAACAGGAAAAACAAGAAAATAGCATCTCATTCAGTTCTTTATGTTGTTTAACCTTACTACAATGGTTATCTACGTAATTCTCATAGCAAATCATCTTGAGTCAGCCGGTTCTCTTGAAAACGGATTTAAATAGGTAAGAACATGGATATCTCATTACAACTTCAAACAAGCATCAAATGTTTGTTGAGTCAGAAGACCTGTACAAGGCAGTCAATGTAAAACAAAAGAATAATAACATTGGACATACCTACCATCGCATCTAGGAGTTCCGGATTGATCATTCTGAACTCAACCAAATCAGCGAAGCTTGAAGATCGGTAGTCGCGACTAGGTACATATAAACGAATATAACCCGATAATAACATGTAACTCCGGTGACGACTAAACCTAACGAAAAATGCCTGATATTTGTTTTCATATAATAATTCGCACACAACACATGCGTGTTTCTTATAGTATTACGACTGTTCCAGGTCCTCTGGTCAAACATTAACCCTGTCGGCGAGTATGTCATTTAATTTAATTTGGAGAGTATTAATTACCATTACAAATTGTAAGCTATATAAATTTCTAGTACAAGTTCCAACCGGGACGTCATAGATCAGTTACCCGCTGAAGTGGAAAGCTCTTCAATCACTTGAGACTGACATGGAATCGAACATATCCGACACTTGTGATTGCAGCACTTATTACTAGAAACTAATATAAAATCACATAGTTTAATCGATTATGTCTCAACCCAAATGTTAAAATTAAATGATGTATGAGTTAAACGATATAAACAATTATTCCTTTAATGCAAATGGTATGCATAGAGCCACGGATGATTTGTGGCTAAGGAGAGTGTCCAAAAATATTACTATCTGAGCAACACGAGAATCAATCAAACCGGTTTCAGAAGGATGATTACTGAATACTAGACAAAGGCACATTTCAATATCATTGAGCTCAACTAGAGACACGGAAGAGAGGAATTGTGACTTTACAACTTTTCTTATGTCTTTACATTTATGGAGCAGTTGTACCTATACAGGTGTAGTGCAGGGTTTTTCCTTACTGCTGCTCTATACTCTTTCGTCACTCCTCCCACCTTCTCTCTCTCTCTCTCCTCTCTTCTTCTCTCTCTCTCTCTGGACCACAATTTTAATGAATATTAAATAATACACCTACAGAATGCACCTTATCTTTCCCGATACTGTTTGAGAAACGTATAGCACAATTAAGGGCGTAGTCCAATAGTGAGATTTCATGAAAGACTCCTTTGATTAGGTCCATCCAGAACAATCCTTTGTCCTTATGTAATAGGGTAGAAATATATCTGAAAGGCAAATAGATAACTAACAGTTGATCAATGGAGGAGCATCAACAATTATCAAACTACAAAATAGAGTTGTGGCAAATCACAGACCCCTCGATAACCAGGGAGTGGGATCGAGTGCCCATGCGATATAAGTCGTTCCCCTGTATTGACACGGAAACAATGCTTGGTCAACCCATCTAATACAGACCATTGTCATGATCAGTGAGATGGACAGGATAGGATTTAGACAAGTTGGCGGATGAAACAAGTCGACACGCAATTGAGTATTGCCGAAATCACTAGATCGTATAGCTCATTTAACTCTATTACACTATGCCACATTGCCCTTGGACAAGAAGGCCACTTCAGATCTAGAAAAGAATAATACTGCTTTGTTGAGGTGGACAACACTACTCAGATCTAAGAGGAGCACCAATGATTAATGTAACTCAAAGAACCACGCAGTGTTAATTAGTGAAATCTACCTATGCCTGCCATAAAATAACGTGAGAAATCACAGAAGGCAATATTGATTTATTTGTGAGCAAGGTTGATAAATCAAGAATAATAGGCCTATAAACCGAGAATGTGGTGTATAACTAAATGATAAAAATCTCTATAAATAAATAATAAATAATCACATAAATGATATGACGACACTTGTAAAGTAATATTAATTTTTAATGGATGTATTGTTAACAACCTCGGTATGACTGAATTACAAACCACACCAAACACAAAACATTGAATTGTTACAGGTCATCTACAGATGTACAGAAGACTAACTCACTGTTAATCAAGAAATATAAAGCCACTTGGACAATTATGAGCACGAGATAGGCCAAATTTTGGATGCAAACATAATACGATACAATTAATTGATAGGGTATAAATATTGTTTGATGTAGAAGAAGAAGTAACATAAATACTTCGAAACACCCCTGACAAAATCTATGAAAATAAACTAAAAAAAATTACACAAACACTTTCTACAAAAATAGAATACGTTTATATACATTTTCCAACTGTTTTGTTTCCTAATCTGTTCACTATTTTTAAACAAAAATATACATAAGACACATAAATCGTGTAAAGTTCAGCAACTGTGTACATCCAATATATATCTAGAACTGAGTGTATTGTTTTTTATTTACAAAATATTGTAATACAAAACACTCTTTTTTAAACTTTCTCATATTTCAATATAACCATATTGGGATTTTCCACAAACAAGAATGATGTGCAAGAAGTACCTACGTTGCTACACAATATTAATGCAAATTTCAAAACCACACAAAGAAGCCCATGTTTATCTTATGGATAGTGCAAGTCAATCTTCTATAAATCCGAACAAATATTTAGTTGGGCTTATATTTCTCTATACATAGGTACGCTAATGTTTCCCTCTCACAACAACTTATAAGCAGAGACTGGAACATGGGCATGATCAATTCTCAACACTACAGTTTTAGATTTAGATTACAGATAAGGACTAAAGCTAGTCATATATAACGTAATTATATACCAGCATGTATTAAAGTAAGATATTTTTGTCAGCACGAGAGACTCAAATTTAGCGTTTGCTCTGTAGCAAATGTATTTATATATTATTTTAAACCTGGTAAGAATTAATTACCAGCGATTTTAAATATACATTTAACTAATGAAAAAGCTCTACCATGATTTGGAAGGAACATGGTTTTTTAGTGAACTTAATTCTTTATATTAATTTTAAGCGATCTTAAAGACCTCGTAATAATTATGCCAAAATTAAATCCCTCGCTTTAAAATTTTCTTACTTTATAGCTGAGTATATATTTAAATCCTATCCGGATTGGTTACATTCTTGTAATTGATGTGATTATTCGTCATTACTCTCTTTATTCATCAAAGTCTATGCTTAATACTGAGCGCCTGATAAGTTCTCCTGATGCTTTCAGCCTCTACCACTCAATGTACGACCATGCAAAAGGAGTTTCGTGTTCCTCTATTATTATCTATGTTACTGTAATTTCTAGACACACCAGGAGACATGAGGTCAAAGTAACGGATCGAGTATGCCACCACCAAGGGGGCCAGACCTTTCACCTCTCACTTCCATTTCCTAAAAAAATATCAAAAATAAACTAAAACAGGCAACAGAGAATACTTTCCTGATTCATAGAAAATAGACACACCTGAAATTAATGACTTAACTGACGTGTTTTTTTGGTATCTCAGACAATATCACTCATATACATACAGAGAATATAACTATCACGATCATCGAATATTTCCATTAACAATGCTTCTAGTTTTTGTCTTCTCTTGAGTACATCATTAGTCAAAGAATTTATTTGTCACTCGAGTGTTGATAGACGATCCACCAAGTGGTAGGTGAAGTACCACACAATTTAACACTCGTGCTCACTGTTTAGGGGCCATATCAATAGGGATGTACTTTAACATGTCAACATCTTTGGATAGATAACAGGACGCTCACATTTTTTGCTTAAGGATCATATATGAAAGTACTAATGAAGTGTACTTATTTTCATTAGAGTGTACGAAGCAAATGGAAGGGAATCGCTGTTTCCCCTTACATCTTCATTTGACATTGGCCTTTAGAGACAGAAGAGAGAGGACTCAGACAACTCATGACCCCTCTCACAGTCATTTTTCAATTTAGATATTAGACAAGGAAGTATCAACAGTTATTGAACGATAATGACGGCTCATTTTTGTCACTTACCGATAAACGACAGAAACAATTTATTCTAATAATCTGCACTGATATGTTACTTTATAAATAATAAAGAATAGGACACCAGTCAAAGCGGGTTATCATATTGATACGTGCTGCGAGTATACTTCGAAACCCTAGTGGGTCCCTTAAGCCTTTTAAAGAAAAATCTGTGACAACAATGAATACCACACATTAGTTCAATGATGACACATCTGAGCATTACCGTTGATCTTTCTTTGTGACCATGTTTTCATCTCAATCCCCCCAAGGATTTAGGAGGAGTTGCCGAAAGACAAAGTGCAAAGGTGAACAGAATGGACATGACGACGGACGACAGCGGTATAGCATAATTACGCCAGAATTCTTTTTATGCGGATGTTGAATAAACAAAATAATATTGTTAGTGAGGTTATGAAGGGTATATTATTCAAGGTTAAGAGCTTCGGGTTTGTGAAAACCAACAATTTTCCATTTTTTGGCCATATCATCCAATCATTTTTTTTACCATTTCTTTAAATCCAGTTAAAAAAAGATCGCAAACCATCTTGGTCTCACATTCGCTAGCTGCACAGACACATGGAATACACCAATAACAAAATATGATACTGTAACTGAGTTAAGATATACATGTGTCATGTAAATCATATTCTTGGCAGCTTGGATTACCTTACTCTTTGGAGACATCATAGTAGCGCCATCTATAGGCAGCCAAGCAGCGCCATCTGGAGAGATTCCCATGACGGTTGGGATTTGTTGTGGGGTTGTTCTCCTGGGGGGTAAGGCATCCTCCTGTCGCAATACATAATAAGGCTTATCCAAGGTTGGCTGGGGCTGTATAACAATCAAAGTCAATTTGTCAGAGTTCCAGGAAGAAATTGCATCTATTCAACAAGAATAAGTTTTTTTCCCAACGAGAGTACCAGATTAACTCTAATGATTGTATTGTTCAAGATTGTTGAAAAAAAGAGCTATCATGAGTGCCATGCACATGAACCCACCAAATTATGTCTGAGAGCTAACGCCAACGTAGGGAATAGACCAAATTGTTGGCTTGGTGAGCATTTGAACCGCCAACAGTTCAGTGAATAGTATTTTGGGCAGGATATGCACATGACGAAGCAGTGAACTATTGGTCATTCTCCTTCACTGCATTATATCGAGTGTGGTGTACATAAATCATTACAGATATATGAACAATTACCTTTGCGAGGAGTAGCACTAATAAGAATCAAATGGATAGTCGAGTCGGAAACTTATTATACATTCTCATAACAGCACGAACATAACTCTTGCACTAGTGTGGTGAGTAGAAGAACCAGGCAATCAAATATCCAGATTCCTAATATATAAAGAAGGGATCAAAGTGGATTGGTATATTTATTCTCTATTAATAATGCATAAAAATCTCCTACAAAAAACAGAGGTCTACTTCGACTTTAATCTAGATATGTATCATTGAGACTTTTATGAGAGTTTATCGGCGTTTAAGTAGAATTTTTAGTTAAAGCGCACCCAAATTTTTGCATATTTGGTTATATTCCTTGAAAAAGTGGCATATATCTAAAATTGTAAATCTTTCATTACAACACCTATCTGGCAATTAGATTAATGCCAAACAGAATATGAAATTATATCCTACTCTGCTAAATATTCTCTACTATATACGGTAATTCATGTCTTCCAATTCTATTAGTCCCGTGCATATGAATTTTGGAGAAATACAGAACTTTCCCTGAATTAAATCCCTATTCTAACTTGTTCACTGAATTAAGGTATGTGTCTGATAGGCTAAAAAGCATTTTGTTGAGAACAACTGCTCGATTGTAGCTTCATAGTATTCATCTGGTGTTCATACTGACCCCATTTTCGAGTGAGAAAAACATACATTACATTATTTACAACGGAACCCTGTCAGTTGAAAATTCTAGCTGGTAATTTCAGACTGCTTTCGAAAATGTGCTTAGTATAGCGACCTAATCTTTTTGTGGCGGAAAGGTATTGTGATTAATATAAGCAAAGCAATGAATTTAAGAGTTTCTTATTTTTAATTCCGGTATATAACGATCTATACTATTTGTATAACGCCCATTTCGTGAACTATAACTTACAGTTTGAAAGAATACTAAATTATACACGAGTTAGAATGCAGACTTTAACTACGTTCAATATATTGTTAATTTCTATCCAATTTCGGAGTAAAGAGTACTTATTTTTCAAACAGAATACCATAATCTTTAAAAAAATTTATCTTCGAGAACTTCCTGTGCAGTTATTTAAATCCGTATTCATCCTGACACAAATATTAAAAAAATTTGACCGAGAGCGAAAAATCCCTGTACTTTTTTTTCATATGTTATCCGATTATTAGTAAATTTTGAGAACAAACTCTGAATATTACGTGAATTTAAGAAATATGACATCACTTTCTCACAATTTGCATTTTTTTTATACTCTGAAATCTTCGGCATTAATCATAGAGCGATGTCCACCATAATACCAATGTGCAAAAAGGATCATATTTGTTAATTATCCATTTACAAAGTATAATCAGAATACTAATTTTAAATATTATTCTGTATTGTAATAGTGAAGACACTTATATATGTTCTAATTCTTCAATGTCAAATGATTGAGTTTCGGGTCACTTCCATTAATGTTTTGTCTAACACCTAACAGACGAAATATGGAAGGTGCCTAAATGAATAATATCATGTAGTGAATTCATAAGGTGGCAAAAAGGCTCATATCGCTTTAATATACATCATGAGGCTCGAAAAACAAAGACATGAAAATGTAACGCCCAATTTTTTCTTATGTATTAATATTCCCGATTGCTCTCTCTTCCACTGTAGAAATATGAAAAAATACACTGCCTCAAGAAAGTTGACTATCACATTAATTAAAAACACTCTCACGATCATATCTGGATACTACATATGATTATCTACATCGATCCATAATGGCTGAGCTTTCAATCTATTGAATACATGTTTTCGAGTACAATAATATCAGCCCGACACTTTACATCACTAATTGAGCTATGATGATATATCAACAATGCTTGAATACAGCAACAATATTTTCATATTATTCCCAAGCATGTTAAATATCGCAGTCTTGTTGACATGTGGTGGTCCAAAGCGAAGTAAAATAAATCCTTTTGGGTGTGGTCTTGGGCCGCATGTCTTACATGTTTCTCAACAAGTTTTAAGGGAGGACATTAATAAACATAAGCTAAATTAATAATCTTATTTCAGTATTTGAATTCTTATTTCATTATCTTTCAATATGAGGTCATATACTTGAAGTGTCCTTCACAAATAGGTTTGGATAGATTTTCGATCATAGGAAAGCTAGACAAATATATATAGGAGAGAATAGATGGTCATAAGGTCCAAGAAATATACTGCGAACTCCCTTACAGTTCAAAAATGTTAGATTTCTAAAGGCTGCGAAAAAAATCCAATTTACGGAATACACATTGTTGAAATTGTATATTTTTCTTTACAAAAAGAATGTTCACAAATAGCCAGTATTTTAAAATCATCTTGAAATAATTTACTTGTTTGGTGCAATTGTCCAATTTCATTTATGAATGCAGTATAACAAATATATGAGAGGAAAGAAAACCATCACCTCTGCAGAAGATGATATCAAAACAAAAATGCTCTTTGCAAATAGCATTTCTTCAGTACAAGCAATATTTCAAATTACAATTTTCTAAATAACTGTCATTTGTAAGTATTGGTTTATTATTAAAGATGTCTGTACTAAACATAGATAACCAACGCCCCAAAACTCACCTTTTTGTGAAAAATATTGAAACTATTGAACGCCTAGCATTTATATTATTGAAATAACATTTTCTAATGCTTTTGTTTTCATTGTGGTTAACATTTAGAATATGACACATCTTTTGATTAAAGAGGTTCACTCTGGCACAAAGCTCCCGGTTCATTTCTTTTTAATATTTGGAGGTTTATAGTTCTTAATTTAAACTTGTAATCATATAAAATCATTTCTTTTTCGATCTATCACGCTCCACGGGGATGGGTGCGGGAGCAAGCTAATATTTGAAGAAAAAAATAACGGAATAAGCTGAATATTCTATTCTGAAGCGGTGCATACAAAAACGGTATATGGCGATAATTTTTCAAATAAATGGAACTTTTTTTATCACAAACATTATCAGTGTGGTGGATTCATGATTTGTCCAAAAAAGGGGGGGGGGCATGTAAAGTGGTAGAATTCTAAATAGTTTCAATCAGGGATTCTATCATATATTACACAAATAATAGTTCATGTTATAATTTGTAGGACAAACTTTTCAAAAATCATGAATTCACTTAGTTTATACCAAATCAAATTGTTCTTTACGCACATATTGATATTCATTCATTTCCCCCAACTATTTAGGATATATGCTGTTTAGTTAGTTTTAGAAGAAACATGCATAGAGCAAGTTGCTTATACAAATTAGAACGTTAAAAATACTGTCAGTTTTAATCATTTAATTAACATTTTTGTATCTTGGTTTTCATAAGTAATTATTTGCATTTATAAACAGCTTTTAATAAGTATATTTTGTCTATCTATTTCTATTTAATTAGTAAAATGACGGGTCAGTTGATCAATTGATGATGTCAATGTTATATTGTTATAAATTACTTCAAAGGGAATACCTCTTGTCAATTTATGCCACTTTCGGTAGCAAAAACAATGATTTTCAATTCGCATTTATTTCCTTAGAATGAATACACATTATTTCATTTTTGTATATTAAATGAAAATGCCTTTATCTGAAAAATCACAACGCTGACAGCTGTCACTGGGAATATGCTGCAATACTTATCCTGTTTTAATTTGCCTTGTGAAAAATAGTCCAATTTTAAATGGTAAAAAACAAATTTTGAACCCAGCCATTAAAAAATTAATAAATGAAAATAGGACTCAGATTTTTTTTCAGAATGACAATGAGTTAATAATTTTAATATTTTCAGTCACAGTCATAATTTCAGAATTAATTAGAATACCCTATGCATCAAAGCTGATAACAAAGTGCAAAACTCTCTATTTTTTCAAACATAATAATTTTTATCTAAAAGATGGTTTCTGTTACCATGACACGAGTGGTTGTTCAAATAACCCACCCATACATTCCAAAGTAATGAATAGTAATACTCTGAAATTTCATGAAGATTGGTGACATGACTTTTCCAAATATCCGGATTTGATGCTTACAGAGAATGCTCTTAAGTAATATTTTGCATTTATAAACACTTTTAAAAAATATATTTGCACATCTATTACTAGTAAAAAATGAAGACGTCATTGATCAAACTGATGATGTCATTGTTTATTGTTATCATTTTATTTTACAAAAGGGCATAACTCTTGTCAATTATGCACTTTTCTTAGGCAAAAACATGATTTTCAACTTAGATTATTTTCTTAAATCAATACACATTTTCCTATTTGTATATTTAATGAAATGTCTTAGTCTTTAAATTACACTGAACAGCTTCTACTGGGAATATGCTCATACTTTTTTCAAATTTTGCATGTGAAAATAGATTCTCAATTTTTTTAATGTTAAAATTCAAATTTGACCAGCCATTAAATGAGAATGAATAGGATATC
>CAJDSM010097112.1:5541-19672 GCA_903981925.1 Ostrea lurida
AATGTAGATGATTGTGCCATACATAGGCTCTCACTGAAAACAGGGAATTTCAGTCAAACAGGGTGGTATTTGTCGAATCTTAGCATAACATAGCGCACTATTAACTCAGCATTAAACTAGGGCAAATAACATGATACAACTATTTGCCTATGATTGATAGAAATATTATATATCCGCACATGACTAACAATGTGTGATTATATTTAGAGGCATTCGTTTATATTTTTAATAATAATCCGAGAACCACCACGAGGAATATGAAAGCTATGCTCATTTGTATTATTTAATATCCAATACATGTATTACATTCCTTGAAGAAGATATAAAAACAATTATCAGTCCAGGCGATGGCTGAAGAATCGAGATTGTATCTCTGTTTCCAGATACCCATCAATGTAATGGGTGGTACAATAATGTTTGATTACTGATACTGAAATAGTCTGATCATGAAAATCATGACTAGTTGTGGATTTAACCATTACATGGTTAGCAATAACCCGTGTTACTAATAGCGCATATTAAACCTGCATTTGTCTCACACGCTTAAGAACTGTTCAGTAAAAACCTTTTATGGATCAGGCACTTATCGTTGCGTTTGCTGCTACATAAATTACCGGTCCAGGGTGTTAGCTAAAGTGGATCTCCAGGTGGGACTGTCTTCTTCCTACTGTTTGCACCTGTCTTCCCTCCGTTCTGGTGGCGTTTCCGGGGTCGTTCAGTTAAAAGCTCGCACTTCTCATTTATGTTTATTTTTTTCTTTCTTTCGGCTTCCGGATTGAATCCTGTTTCGTTTTTATTGGTGCGTTCTTATTCCATACGTGTTTCGTTCCTATATGTACCTTTGTCTAATCGTCTGTGTTAGTCTTCGTTGATATTTAGCTTTCTATTGTCATTTATGTTATTCCGCAGTGAGTAGTATATTCTTATTGATGAGGTGAAGTGACAACCCCTTTGGAATTTCTCGAATAGCATGTTAACCTTCTTTTAGTTTGTTTTACATGGGTTTGTCGATAAGCCATAGATACTATCCATGTATATTCATACCTGGTCCGTGTGAATGTGTTAATAGGCATCAGTGGGAAATTACAGCGCATTGAACTCATGGCAATTGGAGTTTTCTCTATATTTCTAGTAATGAGTATTTGTGTTAAATAGAATAATTTTCTGGATCAACATACAGACATATATAATCAGTTTGGGTCTATTCGGTACAATAGAGTAGACATATCACATTAAATGTGTACAATGAATACAATATTTTTTGCTTTAGCGGAGGGTGAATAAATTTTAGTCTAAAACATTTTTTGTAATGAACTACTTCTAGTGGCATCATAGCCAGACTACATGATCTCTTACTCTACGATTACCTTGACACATCGGGTTTTGTGCGTCGACTCGAGTGGGGTTTAACAGTTCTTAAACAAAAGTTTAACTTTGATTAGAATATCATGCTAAATCATTTGATGTAATCAATCATAATATTATACTCTATTCACTCATCTCTATTATCTACATCTCATCTCCTTCTCAACAGTTTACCTCTCATTCACTGTCATACATTCTACAATCTCTCTTCTCGAATCTTTCTACGTGGTATTGGATTACCTCACATCTCTCTCAAATCTCCTCGCATCTTCTAACATCTTCTCTCTCTCCCTGTCTCCAGAGCAAGGAGAATCAGAGACTGATGAGATATAAAATTAGAATCTTTACCTAATGCAAGGATTGATTGAAATAGAAAATGGGTTATTTTCTTTTTTACCTTATATAAAACTTCCCTGCTTTTCGATGTAGAAATAAGAGACAAAAATATATACACTTGTTGTTTTATACTTTCAAGCTGACTCTTTATTAGGTAACTGCATAAGTATAATACAAGTGGCGGATATAAGGTAATGTACAGTAACGTTCGGTAACAATGCATGCTTGTTGGTAAATATCCAGAACACATTAATGAAATGAATTCTCTATATTAATTAATTGTAAGTTATTATAGGTTTTTTAAATTCATGGTCAGGAGGTTCAACGCCCAATCGCATAGTCACTTAAATTTTAGTTCAATTTCAATTTGGAATCATCAACGGTGTCTGATATAAAGGTCTCACAAGATCACACAACCTAGAACTATGGCATAGTTTATGATACAACAAGATTTTACACTAAAAGTTCACCATATGCGCAATAGTCAACGGGCATCGGAAAACTTGTCATCACAATTGTAATTAAATTCAACTTATGCAAAATGAATCCTAACTCTTAGTTCCATTGATTTTTATGAGTATGTAACATAAAGTACAATAGCTGCACCACATTCCCATGAGGTTAGGAAAATTATAGGTTGACCCAAAACAGATTTCTCAATGTTAAAGATTATCTCTTTTGAAAATGTAATGCGGTGAATTCAATACCTAGACAACTATACTGATATTCATCTTATTACCTTATTGAGCTAGTTAGGAATGTCTGTATTATTGGCCTACTGTCAGATTTTCAAGGGGGTTAGCGAATCCCAATTCACTTATTCTTCTTTTTCGTCCTTTGTTTTGTTTTTTTGGTGTGTATTTGTTAACTTCAATAGCATTTTGTGGATCATAGAATCATTTCATATTGACGCACTTATCTATCCAGCTCCTGTTTTTTTTATGGAGCCCATCTCCGCTAACGATTATATACCGACTTCATATTTATACACTCTATCCACCCATGTGTATTGTATTATTTTACTCTCTTCACATTATTTTTCAGTTTTCTTTTGAGCTGAGAATTGAGGTTTACCGACCGACTTTGTTCAGCTCTTCGTTGTTGTTTAACGGAAAAATATATATAAAGATTTTGGTATGGTGATCGATCGTCTGCTAACTGTCTTCAACAGGTGTGAAATAGAACCTTCGCATGTTTGCCATCTCTAGTTTTCAAAAACTTTATAATACAAAAACATCAAGGAATACGAAAATTTCTTGCTACACATACCTCGGTAACAAAACAATTAATGCTCCGTAATATCTATTTACAGTCATGTTAACAGGTTGAATAGGAATAGGGTTTTGACAAAACACAAAGGCTAGGGGGTGCATTCTATAATTTATTTTATCAATTTTGTGTTGTTTTTTTTTATTATTTATTTATTTTAATTTGGAATTTATTCTTTATGTTTGAAATTGTATGATTTTTGTCAAAATATATGATTACGCATTATTTTTGCATGGTGAAAGTTTTATATAATGAAATAGGTAATAGGTATTGAACACTGCTCTCTAAATTTTATGATACATGAATTTTGTATATGAATTAAGACTTTTTAAATTGTTTAATTATTAAAATAATGTATCTGGATATGTTTCAAATAAACATTAGTGTAGCTTTGAAAGAAGGGGGGGGGGGCTCAATCAAACCTTAAAAACAAAATCCACTGTGCGAACAGGTTTTACTCTTACATGCATCCTTGCTTTTTATTTCCCACTTGGAGCTTTGAATTATCCATCGCCTTTCTTCCTAACGAAAATTTAATTATACAAGCGAATCACTGTGCTCAATCGGCCACATGGATGTATGAGATAACTAATTCATGATCTAATGCTTGGGTAAGATGGCTATTAAATATATATTGAGTCTTTGTTCTAGTGTAGTAGATTTTATCCATTTGTCAATTTATATTTTCTATCATAAATACGCTCACAAATTATTTTCTGAGTATTTCAAATTGTTAGAGATCAAGTTGAACTACAAGGACGTTGTATATAAATGCCAGTTATAATGGTTTTACATTAGAGCCACTTGCCACTGACGTCAAATTACGCGGGGTTGGGGGGGGTAGTAAGATGCTGCACACCTGCCTGCCAAATTTATATGACTAAGATTTGTTTGAAAAATTTTCTGTGAATCGTACCAAAGCAGGGATGTACTATTTTTCATATATTTCCTGTTCTATAGTTTTTCTACTATCAAAGGTATTGCACACTTATTTTAATCTACGAGTTGATTACCTCTTTTGGGTAGGTAGAACAATATTTAACAACAGTTTAGCCTATTTTATTATTTTTTATTCTCTCAGTAATGGATGAACTCGTACCCCTGAATATGAAGCCTAAGAATCAACCATAATTTATGCCGTTTCACACTCACTTTTTCAGCCTCCACTCAATTGTCTCTCTTTGGTAGGTTCTCTGGCGGGAAATCCTGTACGGATTGATTCAGATCTCTTGTTTACTTTTTACACAATAAATGAGTCCTACTGTTCTCTTTCATGCTTTATTGGTTAGAAGGCTTCGGCAAACTCACATCCAGTCAATAATAAATGACCTGATCTTCAAGGAACACCTTTTGGAAACAGTCTATGGGGTTAGTGAGATATACCTTAATTAGATGATATGTGTGACCAAAGAAATAAGCATATCAATATCAAGCAGAATTTTAAATACCGTAGTCTTATGATTGTAGGAGCGGTAGGGTGTGTCAGAGCCAGTGAGTATGTTATTGAAGAGTGTCTGTGCATGGACTGCGGATTGTGTGATAGGTCTCAGAGTTGTGATGTTGTGTCTAAGTTTTTTTTTGAAATTCTAATATAGCATATATGTGAAATCAAGGTGTGATGATGTGTTTAAAGTAAAAGCTTTATGAGTTTGTTTTCTTCCGTTTAAGTTTTTTGTTTTGCCTTTCTACTTACTTTGATATATATATTATACTTAGATATAGGTATGGTAAATAAGTGTTATTTTTTTATTTTTTACCTAGCTCCTATTATGTTCTCTCATTTTTTGTTTATTTTTCTTGTGAATGTTAGCGGGGTGACACTGCTCAAGTACTTAATTTTTATTAATTTTTGGCACCTGGTATTTTTTGTGTTAATGGCCTTGATAAACCTTGTGATTTATTGACCTGGATTTTATTGTTGTGATTCTAATCTTTTTTTTCTACTTTCAATGTTGTCTGTATCTGATTTATGCGAGCAGAAGAGTCGGGCTATATTTTTTATCAATTTGATAGTTTAGATGATATTTGTATGGTGATTAAGTTAACTTTGAGGAGTCGCTGTCTCGGGTCTCACGCTGTTGGTTTTGTTATGGATGTATTCTAGCTTATGGAATTACGCCTGTTCTCCATTTTTTTCACATATTTGCCTATTTTATCTACTTGAATTTAGCTTTATTCCCCACTTTAACATTTGCGTCCGTGCGGCTGGAGGTAAGAGGTTGTTGTTTTGATCTCAATTTTTGAGAGTTGGTGCGAAAAGATGTTGTACGATTATTAGGTTGTATTGTAGCTAACTAGTTTTATTTTCTAATCATTCTGAGCTGGGATGAGTAAAAGCCAATGAGGATCAAAAGAGATAATTAATCTGGATTGGCCATCAGATTGTCCATATAAATGTCATCATATACTTATCTAAACGAGGTTACTTCAACTTGTTCATTCTACCGATGGTGTAAGAGGATCAGTTGTATAGAACTCCTAGTAAAATCCGTTTGGTGTGGTGTCCTCTTTGGATCAAATTTTTTATCAGCTTTGCTACAGGATTATGTATAATTTTAGGTTTCTGACTGATACTGTGTTGGAATCTTGAACAGTGATTTGTGGTTTTGTGTTATTCTAGTATAAAAGACATTTCATTCTCAATTCATGTCTTTTTTGTTGTTTGTCTCCTATCTCTACACGTGTGCTATATATAGCTTTCATTTTGTAAGTATAGCCAACTGGTCAGCATTGTGCTTATGCTGTTTGTGCTGGCCGTGGTAAACACTTAAGAGGAAATTACGCGATGACACACTCAGTAGTAGAATCGTGTGCTACCAGTCGGACTAGGTCGTTCGTCTCGTGCCAATGATTTAATTTAGATTTTAATTAATTAAGTATACTTTTCGATATTTTTGTATATACTTTATTCATTATGAATAATTCTTGCGTTGTATTCAGACATCATGCCCTCATAAGTTCTTGTTACTTTAGAGTTGCCTGTACAGATCAGAGTGATTTAAAAATAATTCTATATTTTAAGGGATTTGCAACTATTTTGTGGGCAGTATGTCGTGCGTTCCGAGTGTTCGTCAGAGTGGATTTTTAACATTCCTTTGTGCGTGCTCTGTCGTGCCACAATCCATGTGATTATTCTTATAATATCTTAATTTGAACATTATGAATATTTTATTAGAGATTATTATAATCACGTTAGGTTATATTGTAAACTAATTATTAAATATATCGTGTATAATTTTTATCACTTTGTGATCAATGGAATGCGCTATTTAATATATAATAATCTCAGAACATTGAAGTTGTTAGTAAGACCTTTATGTTTGAAAGGAATAGAAAGCGTTTTATCCTGTCCCCATTTGTGATCGAATTTAATTGTGATTCGCAAAGGACATGGGCGCTTGGCGTTCAGCCCTGTGCTCCGGTCAATTGCGCTATTGGACCTGTCTAAACCTACAAATAACCGACCGTTCTTTGAAATTTTCCCTTACCGTTGAAGGGGTCTTATGTCGTTTTCTCGTGGAGGGATTAAAAACGCCATGTTTACGTTGTGCACGAGGTACCCAACAGGGCGTACTGTTGTGATATTGCTTAGACACCTAGAATACCTATATTCTGGGTACGCCCATAATATTATAGGATTGAACGTACGCCGCATGCAATTATGCAAGGAGGGAAAATCAATAAAATCGTGAACCATTTTCGGAATTGTGTTCCGATGAGACTAATTTGAGCTGAAGAGTATTAAATATAGCTGATGCTCAGCTGGTATAGCATACACTCGCGTAATTGACGTGATGAGAGAAATAAACGTACATAGAGCTACCACTGATACACGACATATACACAAAACAATCCAGAAGTATTTAATGGCTAGTAATCGTAGATTGTCCGAGCAAATAATTAAACATTGTGAATTTGTTAATCAAGTAGGTTACATATTTGATACAAATTTAATCAAAGAGGACCTGGCAGGAGTTCACTTTAACTACAGATTTTCACATTACACACTACCGGAGGGGGGCGTAGAATTTAAACATGATCAGAATAAGTTCTTCTTTCTCTTGGTTATTTACCTTAAATAGTGAATATTAAGTGTGACTTGGATTAGTTACCGATTTTGTCTGCCAGGTGTATCAACATTTTTAGAGGAGCCACTTCAGTGACCAATCACCTTAAGACCGGTTGGAAAATATCTTGTTAGTTGCAAGTTGATTTCTTGTCGAGTTCTTATAGTATGCCTTCTAACGTCACAGGTCGCACATATTTACTGCATTGTGACAGAATTCGACGGGTCCTGCATTTCCGGGGAGAGTCGACCTCTTAAACGGAGGTCCGTGTTCGGACGAGCACTGTAGTGTTGATTGGCCTCACAGGGACCCTCCATCTGCTTAAGAGGAGACTAATAGAGGGTCTACAGTCTCATGGGGCTCCTTAAATATTTGCGAGCCTTATGTCTCTGGTCAATATGTGTGGATGGGTACTATCTTCAATGAGAGATGTGAGATATGTTTAGTATACCTCTCGTATATGTGTCGAAGATTAACATCTGTACAATCAATAATCAATTAATCATGGTTAAAGGTATGGTACACATAGGATTAGCATATCAGACGTTTTTTTTAAAATTAATGCAAATATAGTTTGAAATGAAATAGGTTTTTCAATAATAATTATTTGTTAGATTATGCCCCACATTTTCTCAGAAGTCTATGTCAGTCATAGGTTTGGTGAAAATGTTTTTATCAGAATAGGATATGAATTTAGGAAGACTTATGGTTTTTCGAAAGGTATAGGTTTCATAATTTTTTTGCAAAGTATCTGTTCTCTTATTCTATAATCACCAATCTACAACCTATAGGGGCTCATTGTCAAAGTTTTAGGAGGCGCTGGTGTTGAGAATATATCCTGATAGTGAAAAATTGTAGGTTCTATTGTATGATAGACTATATTGTTGTGCCTTTTTGCATAGGCGTTCGATTACCAGGGCATGCCGCTCTGAGCCCCCATACCTAACTACCATCGACTACCCCACTCAACTTTTTTTGGCAAAAGAATAGACATAATATAGGCAAATTACTCTCTAATTCTCACTTAGAAACCTTTTTGTTGGTTTAGGCCCCCCGACGCCTATGTAATGTGAACCTTTACTGGCACGCAAATAAGTGTCATGTATTGTTAGTTAACCATTCCTGTATCTTAATTTACCTATCCAACCAACTGAACCAATCAATACCCGGTGTTTCCGACAAAAATATTGAGCATTTCTTCAACATCGACACGACAGACACCATAGTAAGTCTCATACGATTCGATGGATTCGATTATTTGGTTTTTCAAAAACTTCGAATCCCTGTGATAATACCGATCCGACCCTTAAAAACAATATCCATATCCCACGAACAACCTTTATCAGAAACAACTTCGATTTAAATAGAAATTTACCGGTAATACTACTTAGTTACGGCATCTAACCTAGTGGAGGGACATTTAGCAAACCTAACTTTGAGCACCTGTGCCTTTTGCAAAAGTTACAAAAGGGGATAAATTGTCACTCATTTTTGTCGGGGGGACAAAATGACTCAAAATGACTCATATTTGAAAGTGATTTTCAATTTATGCATTTATCTGTATTAATTTTCAAAATCTAAAACGATTATGATCTCTAAAAATAATGTCCCATTAATTTTTGGCTTCCTGGACAAATAGGTTGTTCCTATGTAGGCTAAGTTTTTGAAGGAACAAGCATGCGGAGTCATTGATTAGTAAATTGCAATAAATAACGTTTAATATATTTTCATGCTGATAGGGTCTATTCTTTTTTCTTTTATTAAAATTTACCAGAGTTGGAAAAATCGCTGTGGAGTTTCTCGGGTCCAGATAATTATCCGAGCGAGATGGGATTGCGGGTGTTTGGTGTGAGTTGTGCCTACCTGTTAGCATGTTACATGTGCAATATGAATTCAAACTTGGATATCTCTCAATTTTTTCTATTTTAAGGTGCCATGGGCTACATCGCTATCACTGTAGAGGCATATGTAGTAGCAACTTGTTAATTATACCCGTATCTAGATGGCGCTCCACCCAACTATATCGGGCAGGGAGGTGGGGCCGGTGGGCTTTCAGGTAATAATGAGTCTATCGTCACACTGTCTTCTGGTTCAATGAACAGATTTTTAAGAAGATTTCCCTCATATCAATGCAAGCTAATCGTAAAGACTTTGATCACCTTAACGTGGAGGGCCCATTGTACCCCCCGGGGGTCATGATTTGAACAACTTGAATTTCCACTATATCAGGAAGCTTTCATATAAAATTCCCAGATTGTGTGGCCCTGCTCGTTCTGGAGAAGAAGATTTAAAAAGATTTTCCCTATGATAATTCTATGTAAAATTTTGATCCCCTATTGGGGCCCCTCATACTACTGGTGTCTATGTATTGTGAAATAACTTGAATATCCACTATATTCAGGAAGCTTCATATAAAAGGATGAAGAGAGAATTGGCATATATGCTAGCGGCCCCCACTATATTCTATAAAAATATAAATTTTCTTTTGTCATAGTTAAAATTTACATGATTCAGATTTCATCGAACATTTGTAATTTTATGATATATAATGCTACATGACGTATAAATTCGCCAAAACATATATACGTCTAAGTTCAAAGCTTGGGGTTTTCTTCATTAGCTGCATATTTCTCATAGGCATTTAGCCCCGCCTACACTTTTACAACCCAAGAAACATAAATTCGATGGACGCATATGGTTACAGGATTCAGACTGTGTTTGAATATCATTAAAAACTTTTAAAATTCGTATAGCGATACCCGTATGTTAAATCACCGATATTTTAAACAATAAATTGGGAAACATTTCACTAACACCACCCATTATGGAACCAGATTTAACTCCCATGACCCTACCTTGAATCTCTCGCTCTATACAAAGACGATAACACCACGTGATTGTATGCATTGTCCGCGTCTCGTGATTTTTAAAAAAAAGTGTCTTCATATATAATTTATTTACCAACACACACAAATCTACTTTGAATAAATTGGTATTAGATAAACGTATAACTATTTAAATATACGTGTAGTTTTTGAAAGCACAATTCGCTAGCCAAAGGGTTTTCGGTCCATTCCGCTCCCCGCACAGGGAGCGGGGTGCACCGATAATCTCTTGGCTAGCGAAGATAAAATCTGTTTTTCTAAACAAATGCATTTGCAAGGTGAATGCACTAGTATTGATTTATATTATTCATCAAATTAATTTTACACATTACATATATTTTATTTATAAAATGTAACACATATACATGCTGGAGCCACATGCATGCAGGCATGTTTAACATGCAATCAAATATATCGCATTTCCATTTCTATTCTTGAAGATAGGGATATATTTTTGTGCTAAAATTGTGTGAATATTTGAGTATATAAATCAAATTAAAATATATATACATCGAATTAAAATAGTGTGGAATTGACGTTTGTTCTATGGTTTTATTTACAAACGGGAATCGCACGCGGTCTATTTCATTCTGTTTAGACCGCCCACTCCTTCTAATCATTATTCATGAAGGAATGAAGATTACAAACATTGACGAAAACTGCCCGGTATGAGGTTTAGAAATCAGTCGATTTTTCAGCATTTCCACATGACAATAAATAAAGGGAACTATCAAAAGTTTTCAGAAATCATTCTTTGTGGCGTTTATGTATAAAATTCTAAACTTTAGTGTAGTAGTTTGAGTTTGTAGTCAATGTAAACGGGGACCAGCGCATATGAGACTGCACTTCATCCAAAGTTTCAGCTTTTCTGGCCAAGTGGTTCTTGAGAAGAAGATTTTAAAGATTTTCCCTATATAATCATATGTAAAACTTTTTTTTTTTTTTTTTTTTTTTTTTTTCAGACATCTGTATATTTCATTCAATAAATACAAAATATGCAAAACAAAGCCAAAAATCAATACAGACTTTTTTTTTAATGAAAAAAGAGAGAGAGAAAGATAGGGAGAGATAGAGTGTAAGTCTTATGAAAAGATTAGGTTCCATCTGTTCCACTGGGTATCAAATATTTCTTTATTACCATTTTTGTAAAATATTAAATTTTTTGTGTTTCATAAAAAAATTTCAAGTAGGATATTGCAAAACGAATGCTCAACCAATTTCTCAGTACATCTTGCTGTATATATATAATACTTCAACCAAAGGATAAGGGTATTTTGAATACTCTTGTTTATCTCAAGGATACCTAAAATAAATGATTTTTTATAAAAACTAGTCGTAGGTTGATTTTTGTTCACATAAAGTTCAAACTCATTTAGGAATGCTTGTACATAATCACATTCCCACAGTATATGTTCTATCGTTTCTTCTTCTCTTTGACAAAAGGTACACATCTTGGAGTTTACCATTTTAATTTTGAATAGAAAAGAATTTGTTCCTAAGATTCTATAATAATTCTGTACTGAAACCATTGCAGTTTCAATTTTTAGTTAATTTGAAAGGTAATTTGTGGATATTTTTTCCATTCTATATTATCTATTTCCAACAATTCACTCCACTTATTGTACCTGTTGTCATTGCAGAATTCTTATTTAAAACATTTCATAAAAGAATTTTGATTTCTTACATCTAAGAACATGTATAACATTGTGTTTCATAATAGGATTTGGTAACTTTTAAAGTTACTATTTCTACCAGTTTTTTTAATCCAATTTTTATTGCATGAATCATACCTGTATATTCCAAGAAGTTAATTTTCACATTGGGATAGATAGCCATAAAATTCTCATGGCTGAAAAAAGTACCATCTTCGTTAATGATATCATTTATATATCTGACACCACTGTCAAATAGTTGTTTATTAAAAATGCTTTACACCAATATGGATCATAGAGTTAAAAATAAAGGTGAGTCTAACAGTGACATCAGACTGTGTACAGAGTTCTGCAGCTCAATCCATGCCCTAAATACATCTATCCAAAATTTGTTTTTTAATGATTTCAAAAGTGTATTATGTATTCAGTTCCACAGGATGTGAATTTGATAAGTTCAAAATTAGGAATGAAATTGCTCAATTCCCTATTTGTTGAGAGAAGTTGCTTATCCAGAACAATTTCAGAGAGGCAAATAAAAGATTTTAAATGCACCATTTTTAAGACCACCTTCCTCATATTTTTTAACTAATACATCCTTTTTTACTCTATGAGCTGGCCCGTTCCACACAAAAGAGAAGAATAGTTTTTCTAATTCTTTACAGTAAGCCATGGATGGATTGGGAATTGACATCAGAATATGATTAAACAATGGTAACACTAATGTTTTATAATACTGTTATCTTGCCAATGGGAGTTATATGTCCTCTTTCTCCATTGGTTTAGAATAGATTTAATTTTTACTAATTTTGGATATAATTTAATTTTGGTATATTTGTAGATCAACATCAAAATTTATTCCTAGAAGAGTAATTTGGTGGTATCCAATTGAAGTTACTGTCTGGAATAAATGTAAAACTTTGATCCCCTATGGAGCCCCATCGTACCCCCGGGGGTCATGATTTGAACAAACTTAAATCTCCACTAATATCAGAAGCTTTCATATAAATTTCAGCTTTTTCCGGCCCAGTGGTTCTTAAGAAGATTTTAAAGATTGTCCCTATTTAATCATATGTAAAAACTTTGATCCCCTATTGGGGCCCCATCGTACCCCCTGGGGTCATGATTTGAACAAACTTGAATCTCCACTATACCAGGAAGCTTTCATATAAATTTCAGCTTTTCTGGCCCAGTGGTTCTTGAGAAGAAGATTTTGAAATGACACCACCCTATGTTTGCATTTTCGTGATTATCTCCCCTTTGAAGGGACAAGTCTTCATTTGAACAAACTTGAATCCCCTTCACCCAAGGATGATTTTACCAAGTTTGGTTACATTTGGCCCAGTAGTTCTTGAGAGAAGTCGAAATGGATAACAGGCGATCAGAAAAGCTCACTTGAACCTTCGAATTCGGTTCAGGTGAGCTAAAAACTAAAACTTGAAATTTTTTAGCTCAAAAACGTGTCCATTTCAGTGGCGTATCCAGGATTTGTCGAAAGGGGGCCCGGTCCTGGTGCTGACAAGAGGCCCATGGGCCACATCGCTCACCTGAGTGAGCACTGCTTAAATTCACTAAGAAGAGCACTAGTTTGGGATTTTGAATATCCACTGTGGACTAAATTTAACCTCTGTCATCTTCCAATACCCATAAATGACAATTATGTGTCAATGAACTTGGCTCAACACGCTAGGATAAAGAAAATACATATATAATATATAGTTTGAGGGTGAGGATCTCAATAGTTTACAAGATACTATTACATTTTAGGGGCGGCCATCAGTCATGACCCAAGGGCTTCCACATATGTCTCAATGAACAAACTTGTCTCAACACAAAGATTAAGAAAATATAAGTTTTTAAAAAAAGAGTTTCCCTACATATATACATCTGTAAACTTCAATCCCCTACTGTGGCCCCACCCAACCCCGGAAGGGGGGGGGCATTATATAAACAAACTGAAATCTACTCCCGCATATCAGGAAACTTTCAGGTAAATATCCACTCTTTGGTTCAATGAAGAAGATTTTAAAGAATTTCCCCTATACATGTATATTTGCATGTAAATATTGATCCCTATTGGGCCCCAATGTACCCCCGGGTAAGATTTAAAAAGATTTTCCTATATAATCATATGTAAAACTTTGATCCCTATTGTGGCCTCATCGTCCCCCTGGGGTCATGATTTGAACAAACTTGACTCTCCACTATATCAGGAAGCTTTCATATTAATTTCAGCTTTTCTGGCCCAGTGGTTTATCCTTATATAATCATATGCAAAACCTTGATCCCCTATTGTGCCTCATCGTACCCCGGGGGTCATGATTTGAAAAACTTGAATCTCACACTATATCAGGAAGTTTCATATAAATTTCAGCTTTTCGGCTCAGTGGTTTGAGAAGAAGATTTTAAATGACACCCCCCTATTTTTGCATTTTTGTGATTATCTCCTTTGATGGGACCTGGTCCTTCATTGAACAAACTTCAAATCCCCTTCACCCCAAGGATGATTTGGTAATTTTAGATTTGGAGGATAAACCACTGGGCCAGAAAAGCTGAAATT
>CAJDSM010097120.1:409-12319 GCA_903981925.1 Ostrea lurida
CTTTCAGTCACATTTCAGTGACCTTTCGTCACATTCAGTTATCTTCAGTCACATTCAGTGACAATCAGTCACATTCAGTGACATTCAGTCACATTTCAGTACCTATTCCAGTCACATATTTCATGTGACTTTCAGTCAATTTCAGTGACCATTCATTCACATCAGTGACTTTCAGTTCAAGTTCGTAGCCATGCAGAACATTCTGTCATATCATACCCAACAAGTTCATACACTTTTTAAACATTGTTGAATTTGTGACCCAATTTCGGATATTTCAGAAGTCATATTTTAGCATTGCGAATTGTACTAGTAGTAAGTTCATGACATATCTGTACTAGTATCTACAAGCTGTTTGTCTCCTTGTTCCCGGGTGATGTATTGTTAATCTATACCATGTAAACTTTTTATTGTCAGTATTATTGCAGGCATACATCCTCGCTGCCTTCAATGAGAAAATATTCAATCAACGATTCGCAGATAACCAATGATTCATACGCTGCCATAACAAATCAAAACAAAACATTCACAAATGCTATATTTTTATATTAATTAAAAAAAATGACATTAAATGATTAACAAGTCGCATCATACATTTTGTATCCACTCTCTTCTGATAGCCGGAATCACGCATCAATTGCCTTTGGAGATATCCCACTATGTGCAGGTCTTGAGTATATAAATCTTGAGCTCTATGAAAAAGAACACATGGTTATCAACAAGCAATAGGTGATTATTCTTTACAAAATAGAAAATAAAAGTGAAAATGCATAAAAATAATAAAGCGTATTTGACCAAGATCCTTCTAAAGATAGTTAAAAACAATACTCCGATTAAAATGCATTTTCACTTTATATACCATCAGACCATGTTCTAAAGCCCGAACCCCTAAGAGAAGATCGAAATTTCGGAGGATTATTAAAAAGTTTTATACAGACCGTGTTTACAATAGTTCAATCCACAAACAGAAATAATAAATTAATGCTATTGAGCATACGAGCATAACATTAACGTGATCCTATGGTCTAAAATAAGCGGTATATCAAGATGTTACAACAAGGCTTAGGTCAAGAAATTGTCAAGGAAACGTCTTAACACTATACAACATTAAATTCATAATAATTTGAAAATTAAACAAGAATAACAACAGTCTGATTTTATAAGCCGCCCCACCACCTGCTATAAACACGCTAATTGTTCAAACTCTAAATCTTGTATATGTTGGTGTACATTGGTACCTTGAACTGTTCTAAGATAATAGATGACCTGATAATAAACCAGATTGATTTATTTTTTAGTTTAATTTAAAAAACGGAGGGGTGTGTTATAGAATAAGTTCTGAAAAATATGTCAACAGTACATTTAATTCTACTTCTAGTACGTGTTCTGAGAGAAATTTGAGATATTATATATAAGACAGTGACTGATGAATAGGAGACACTCGTTATTTGGAACTTTGTTTTGATTGTATTGTGATTAAAAATGGGAATTTTGTACTGAAGAGAAGTTTTTGTGTTAAATTGGATTTATTAATAACCGGCCGGACAAAATTTGTAATGTAGATTTTTTATTTAGTATAGAGAGTTGGTTATTCTTGTATTTATTGATATACTTGTAAATAATTTGTAATTCTAATAGTGTTTGTTAACTCAGCTTGGGTATTCGTAAGGTAAAATTCTGACCTGATTTTATTATGTAAACAGAAAATTGGGCTTGTCCGGGATCGAATACAAAACTTTTTATAAACAGCAGAGTCAACATGTTTTCAGTAGAGAAATTTGAAAAAATCAGACGTCCAGGTGTTTGATAAGTTGAAAAAAGATTGAGATTGTTGAGTTTGGTACCACTTAGGTTAGGTTTAAATCTAGCATGAGAAACAGGAGATTGAACTGTAGTTTGTTAAGAGACTTTTGGCTGAAAACATTTTACCACGTATTGGATTTCCAACGTTAGAACAATCCGAAACTGTTCCGAACTAGAATAACAAAATGCTATGGAAAAAATTAATGTTAGAATACGTGAAGAGAGAAGAACGTGAAGAAAAGACAGAGAGAGAGAAAGAACGTGAAGAGAGAAGAGAAAAGAACGAGAATTTGCGAGAAAAAAATGATGATTGTAATGGCAGAGAAAAGAGACAGAGATCAATTGAATTAGAGAAATTAAAAATCTTACATAAGAACGAAGCCTCGACGTCTGTCAGATGTGAATCCGACGCGAAGCATAAAATATCAGGATAGGTTCCGGAATTTCAGGAAAACTATTGATAAGTATTTTCCTCGTTTGAGGAGAAGAAAGTTGCATCAAATTTTAAATGGCAACATAGTACAACATTATACAAGTGTATTAATTGGCAAGGCGGCGAAAGTTACTCAGCTAGCCCATAGGCGCCGAGTCTCAGATTTACTGACAAGGTCAAGGCTGCAATCTAAGGCATACCAATTTGTACCAAAGCGTACAGGACAGAGGTTTAGGGAGTTATAAGAAATTCGAAAATCAGACATTATGGGATTTGTAGAGAAAAAGAAGATTTATTTGATCAAATGGCCAAGATCTAGGAAATAGACAATTTTCAGAACTTTAGACAATCATTTGGTTAGAAGAATTTAAGACGTGTTTCATCAAGATTTAAGAACACATTAGAGATAAGAATGTGAGAAGAGAACTCTTGAGCAAGTGCATGTCATTTCAGATTACTTACACTCTTTCTCAGAAAAAAACATTTTGGTCAAAAATCAGAGTAAGTAGTTCAAGTGAAAAGTTTCAGAGTCAGATAAGAAGAGTATCCAAGAGTCTCAGTCTTCCATACATCTAATTCCCAGTCACCACCCCATACAGTGGTTCTACGTCCGGTCCAAGGCAGGCGTTCTGAAGGATCCTCTGGTGTAGGATCGCTTCCTACTTGTATTATTTGTAAGAAAAAAGGTCATTAATTAGTGAGTTGTTTTAAGGCTTAAGAGAAAAATGACTTGACAACACCACAACCCATGCTTGTACCGCATTTAGAAATGATAGGAAGCCTTGTTTCATTTGTTCTGCCCACTCCGAGTTACAGGGTTCGAAGTCAGTATTTTTTTTTTCTGTTAATTCTATGGAGATTCATAAGCCCCTTTTTGTCTCAGGGATTTGTTCCATTGATGGCTCTAGTGAAGTAAAACCTGTAGATTTTGAGAATACGGATGCGGCTCAGAGGTTTTTGTAGAGAGTGTTTGTCTTTGGTCTGAGCGACTTTCTACTGATAGGTCGATTTTTATACAGAGGTGAGTGTGTGACTAGGCCGGTCATGAGTCCTGCATAGAACTTTATCTGAAATCAGATTAAATCAACTGGGACCAGTTAATCGTAGGTGTGTCGGCTACTCTTCCTGTTCAAGCGTTTTCTTATTGCTGGGCAACGATTTTTAGCTGGCGGACCCCAAAGTATTACCCAGGCGAATTTCCATGAATTTGTCAGGACTAGCTGAATATTTAACTAAAGCTGGTATACTGGTATATTCATTTTTGATGACGTCATAATCTTTTCCTATCCTCTTAAACGAATTAAGATATTGGATTTAAAGTTTCAAGGATTTTAGAGGTCATCTTTAGACCAATTTGTGGGGCATTTTTGTTTGTGTCCGACACTCTCGTTTGTTCAAGGAAAGTGTATTAAAATATACTGAAAATTTGAATTTTTTCTTTTAAAATGCATTCTTTTAACTGCCTAAATTGCAGTTTTTGAAAATGTTGGACTTATCGGAAAATTAAAACGGCAACTTCTGATTTTTTGAGAAAGCATCGGGAAAACAAAACATGACATGTTTCGTGAGAATATCATCAGACATGTTGTCATGCAGCGCACCGTCCGGCTTTTTATTTACCCACTTCCGTGCCTCGGTGCTGATTCTTATATTTATTTATTTATCTACCTTTAATAACCCCTTTTTTTTACAATACATCAATATTATTTCAATAATTCATAATAAAAACATTAATATTATGGTATATAAACATTCTTGAAGTCCTGTTAGTTAAACGTTATATATTGTATTTAAAAGTCAACACACCATTATATTTAAAAGTGAATGGTTATATGAATGACCCCCTACCTTTCATTGATACATCTATGAAGCAAACAAATGGAATGCCAATATATGTCGTCTGCCACCCAACATTTGCATGTTTCAATGTCAGCTTTTCTTGACAGAATCTATGGAGGACGGGCAAAATGTTTGTTTTTGTTTTTGTTCTTTCTCATAAAAATAGTCAGTGGTAGTCATAGCTTCATCAAATAGATAAGCTCTCAAAAACTTAGTCATTAGTAATTGTTTCTTTTAATGCAAAAATTTTAACAGATTAAAAAATATGAAACAATGGTATTACGGTTGTGATGTAAATTTAGCATCCATTTTATGTGGTATAGTGTTTGGAAAATAAAGTCTAATTTGATAAGAATAATCAATTATAATGGCACAATTGGTCCTTACAGAGGATGCTTACTCCTTAATGGCACCTAGTCCTGCCTTCGCTTTTGTCGGAGGTCCGTGTTGCCCTACACTCGATTTTGTGTTTGGGACTATGGTTGCGGTTGACACAATGTTTGCTTCGCCAGTTTGCACAGTAAATAATGTATTGTCCTTCACCACTATTTTATATTTATGTTTCAGTTTTCGTTGGTTTTGTTTATTCATTATTTATGTTTTAGTAAGTCGAACACTCTATTTTGGTATGTATGCACATTTCAGGGATATTCATTTTGTATATTTCTGTATCACTTGATGTTTACAGTACAGCAATTTGTGTTGATGGTATACCCATCTCATTTTCTACAAAAGTGGATGTTGAATTGTAATACAATTGTTTGGGGTCAAACTTTACAGGAAATTAGGCAGAATAACGTTGCACCTTAAAGTTTTATTCAGAAATCAGAAACTTGACGGCAGTATTAGCGGAAACTCTTAAATCTTTGACAGACAACTTTTAATATATTATTACTTATTGGTTTTATCACTTGTCCAGCAATCTAATTGAAAAGAATAGAACAGAAAAATTCGTGTAATGTTTTAATTGCTAAATCCAATTGCATCCAATGCACTGGTATGCATGGACAGTACCGACAAGTTAAGTGCACACACATACAGTCATGGATTCATCCCCACCCCCCTCCTTCTTTACTTTATAACTTTTATCACTTCTGAGATCTGGATAGAAAAAACTTATTTGTGCTTTTCTGTGTTGATATAGGATTTGTTAAATATGCATTTAGAAACCACCCAAAATTGCATTTTTCGTCTTTGTTACTTACTAGTAATCAGTACATTCCTCAATTTATTGAAAGTTGAAAAACACATTGCACAATGGGGGAAAGGAAAAAAAAAACTATATATATAATATGATAATCGTTATGCATAAACATGTATGAACGGTGGTAAACTGGAAATTTACGACATAGTCCAATGAAGTGTACCAATTGCTAGCTTTATATATATTTGTATTTTTAAATACCAAACACCAATATATATAGACTAGCAGGAGAAAAATTTCGTGTTTACAAATATTTCTGTCTTTCTTTTTCTTATTAATAATACAGTGGTTTTAGAGGAGAGAGATGAAGAGCAGAGAGAGACGAGGAGAGAGAGAGAGAGAAGAGAGGAGAGAGGAGAGAGAGAGAGAGAGAGAGAGAGAGAGAGGAGAGAGAGACGAGAGAGAGAGAGAGAGTTTGAGAAGAGAGAAGTTTGAACCAAGCTAAAGATTTTTAGTTGTAAAATGAAATTGAGGAAATTCGATGCTATTAAAAAAGAAAGGGGGCGGGGGTATTGAATAAACATTGTTTTCGGCCACGTTCTTGCACTTATTCAGTCGGCTTAAAAACGTTCATGCGCTTTTTCTAGAAGTACGCTTTCAGTTTTTGAAACTAGGACCACGTGCAATACGTTGACGATTCGAACATTGGACGAGAATCATTCGGTAAATTAACTAATTCTTTCCCGTTCATCATTACAAGTACTTAAGATGCATGGCGTCAGAGCATGGGGGGGGCATGGGGGGCACACTGCCCCCCCCTTTCAAAAGTGGGGGCAAAAGTATTAGTTTATTACCCGCCCCCCCCCCCCCACTTTTTCGGTCGAAGTAACTTCTTTTTTCCTGCAAAAATACACACAATTTAGCAAGTGTGCTCCCCACTTTCAGTGCTTAATAGAGGTTGCCCCCCCCACCCCCCCACTGTTTAGTGTACAAAGCCTTTTTTTCATTATTCTTGAGCACATAATTTGAAGTGTGTCCCCCCCCCACTTTCAGTCATAAATAGAGTTTGCCCCCCCCCCCACTTGTTTAAAGTGTAACAAAAGCCTTATTTTATTCTTTTTTTTTTTTTTGCCTTGTCACATAATTGAGTTGCCCTCCCCCCCACACGTTTCTGTATTTTTTTAAGGTGCGCCCCCCCCCCACATTTCAAAAATCAGTCCATACGCCTCTGGATCAGCTTTATTGCTGAGGGAATCTTGTTAGATTGAAGTAAGTCAGTTCAATGCCGGATGACGTAATAAAAGAAATAACGAATTTGTAAAACATCGGATGCGGTATTATATTATACATTATTATATTTTTTTCTTTTATTGACTCGGAAGTTCCACGTGACTTTGAGCCATTTCCAACAGGAATGTCGTGGATAGACTAGCTGATGTCGTGTACTCTAAATTCATATTAACGAACAGGATGGAACTGGTCGAAATTGTGGAAAATTAGGCAAAACAGCAGAAATTTCAAGTGGATTTCATGTACTCCAGCATAAAATTATTGATAATTTTGAAACTGTGTTGTATGTAAAACCGTCTTATAGATTTCGGAAAGGTTATACTTATTAAATGTATCGTCCAAATAGAAAAAAAAAATATACCCGTTATCATTGTATAAGTAAAGATATTGACTAGACTATGTAATCTTTAAAACAAATAAATTGATGGGATTCAAATATTATTAAAAAATATTTAATTACTAATTACATTAGAAATTATCAATTTGTTTACTGCGATTCACTATATGTATAGCGGCGAGTAAATCTACACTTTCGACGAAATTTCAACTTTGAATTTTAATTAAGGATAAATTGATGTGGTTTTTTTTAATGAATATTCGAATTTCCTTTTATAAATGCACGGCGTTAATAATGCTGTTCTGTGATGTTTTTGAAAAAGGCATGGGAGTAAATGAATACGTCGTTAATAATGTCGCGAACATCCATTAACATCATTATAAAAAAATGCTGCTGTGTGACGTTCTATATCAAACTTTGACATTTTTATTTTATAAAAAACGAGCTCGACTAGCCATATTTTTTTGCATCAATTAGTTTTTCCAAACATGTTTTGTTTCGTTTTGATCATGAAATCATTCAAGAGAACAGCACCAAAATGCCCTCCATTTTAAGCTGAATATCAACAAAAAAGCAGTTACCGTTATTTTCTATTATAATTCAACGGAAAACAGTCACGCTGCTGCTTAAAGAATGGTGATTGTTTACAACTAAATTACTAAAAACGGTGGCGTTTTATTGCAAAATAATTTTACACAGTAGTTGTATACATTGTTCAAGATTACATCTGTCACATTTAGGAGGGTTTTTCGAGAAGGTGCCGTAACCTTCGACCTACGTTAAATCATTATATTTCATCAAACAGGGTCACGAAAATAAGAACAGATTTTTCAGAAGAACACTTACATTTTCTTATGGATCATGCATTTTAAAAAATAACGGCTAAGTGGTCTCTAACGTAATCGCCCTAAATATAACATTAAATCAGACAGTGAATTACCTTCTCTTTGACTGAAGTAATATTCATAACTAAACATTACATATACAAGGTATATGCATGGTATTATCTAAATAGTGCGAACAAAGCGTTGCAGATGTTAAACAATATAAAAAAAATAGAATACGCATGTTGCAGTCAGTAGAAGATTTTTTGAGCCCTTAAATAAGTTTCTAATATTGTAAATTCCTATTTGATGTTCATACAGATTGCAGGAAATAAAACAGTCTATAATAATGATAATATATATAGGACTTCCATGGAGTTGTGGTTTGATATGATTTATATCACACAGTTTGGCGCTTCTATCCCCGAGCTTTGACACTCAACGCCTTTAGGCGTATATCTTTTCCTGTCATATCTAGGCGTCATCAGTTCAGATCAATATTTTTCAATTGCTGAAATAAATTTAAAACAGAATAGAATTGTTTTTAAAGATAAATCTCATTCTTAACGTTTTACACTGTTACATATGTATGTGTCCAGTCAAGTCTCGGCGGTCAATGTGTTTGTACACAAACGACCGTATTTATGAGTTGTATCATGGGATAAAGGGATAAACATGTGCTCAATTGAACCTCTTTTCCTTATGCCATTTTGTTGCACGGGGTCCTTATGAATTAGTATCTAAAAATCCTCCAAGGCAATAGATCTATCATTTCTCTTCAAAATACGTTCACAATGCGGCTATTATGGGCAAGACAAAAGCTAAAAAAACATCTTTGTACTATTAATTTATGAGCTAATTGCATTGCCTGCAGCTTTCGGAATTCAAAATCATTCCGATTTTAAGCCCTCCTTAAAATACTTTTCTGAAAGGACAAGAAAACTATTCCCGTCTAAAATTCCTAATGACTCTGGGTTAACGTTCATTCGACACAATTGTTACGTACGTACATGGACGCAAAGAAGTGTACCAGTCAGCCGGGTTGATCACTGCATGGCAAGATATCTCAGTTGGTAGAAAAACTGACTATAAGATTGTGGCATGGGTTCGAATTCCGTCATGTTCCGTTGCACTTTTCTCCCTTTCTGTACAAATCGGTCAGTTACATCCCTGAAATTTTCAGGTGAACAAGTTCCTGCAATGGCAATCCGAACCGGGGTGATGTCTTAGCGGGGAATACGTTAAGAAATGTTGAAGCGCTCGGTCCGGGTATCGACTCGTGGTGATGCAAGATAGCTCAGTTGGTAGAACACCTTTACTGGGAATTTCAGGTCACGGTTGTGATTTCCCTGTCTGTCCTAACATTTCTCTCCTTTCCTGTTATGTTTTTCTGTATCAACAATAAACCTAAGGATGCTCGCTTTGGCTTAGATAATTGAGATCAAGTATGTTTGATAGGGCGCAGTCTATAAAAAGAAACCACTTGGATATTCATGAAATATTATGTAAATTGGTGATTATCCGATGCCAAAACATCTCAACGGATTGGTTAACACGTGCCTATGCGACGGTTTTCATGGTTAATCTCTGAGACCAAGCACTTAATTGTGGAAATGAAACGTTAACGCTTCCCGTCGAGCGATTCCGAGACCAATTCTTCAGTGTAACCAATTAAATTCAAAAAGGCGAAGTATAACATGTGTCCAACGTAATCATAATCCAAAAAAAAAAAAAAACATACACAAATCGAGTGGTAGGCAACACGGACCGCGACAAAAGCGAAGGTAGGATCAGAATGCATGGAGGAGTAAGCATCCTCTGCTGACCGGTCACACCCGCCGTGAGCTTTAGTCGAAATAAAGTTAAACGGAATTACCCGTGTCAAATCTAGTAGAAATGACATCTAACAAAGGGTATGAAACAAATCAGTTCAACATGTGACTTAGTGATTCATTTGTAATCGCAAACAAGGTCATTATAGCGACCGGTAGGAATTTGCAATGATACTTTTAACGAGATTCGTTTATAACCCTGCAGCATCATAAAATTCTAAAACTTATTTTAGAAAAACTGAAATAGTAAGAAAACTGGAAAGTACCCCAAAAAATTGTATTACAATTCAACATCCACTTTTGTAGAAAATGAGATGGGTATACCATCAACAAAATTGCTTACTGTAAACATCAAGTGATACACAAATATACAAAATGATATTATCCCTGAAATGTGCATACATACCAAAATAGAGTGTTCGACTTACTAAAAACATAAATAATGAATAAAACAAAACCAACGAAAAACTGAAACACTAAATTATAAATAGTGGTGAAGACAACATCCATTATTTACTGTGCAAAACTGCGCGAAGCAAACATGTGTCAACCGCAACCATAGTCCCAACACAAAATCGAGTGTAGGGCAACACGACCTCCGACAAAAGCGAAGCAGGACTAGGTGCCATTAAGGAGTAAGCATCCTCTGTAAGGACAATTGTGCCATTATAATTGATTACTGTCTTATCAAATTAGACTTTATTATCAAACACTATACCACATAAAATGGATGCTAAATTTACATCACAACCGTAATACCATTGTTTCAATATTTTTTAAATCTGTTTAAAATTTTGCATTAAAAGAAACAATTACTAAATGACTAAGTTTTTGAGAGCTTATTATTTCGATGAAGCTATGACTACCCACTGCTATTTTATGTGAAAAGAACAAAACAAAACAAACATTTTGCCGTCTCCATAGATTCTGTCAGAAAAGCTGACATTGGAACAGCAAATGTTGGTGGCAGACGACATATATTGGCATATCCATTTGTGCTTCATAGATGTATCAATAAAGGTAGGGGTCATTCAATAACCATCACTATTAAATATATGAGGTGTGTTGACTTTTAAATACAAATAATTATAACGTTTAACTAACAGACTTCAGAATGTTTATATACCATAATATTAATTTTTTATTATGAATTATTGAAATAATATGATGTATTGTAAAAAAGGGTTATTAAAGGGTAGATAAATAAATTAAATATAAGAATCAGCACCGAGGCACGAAGTGGGTAAATTAAAAAGCCGGACGGTGCGCTGCATGACAACATGTCTGATATTCTCACGAAACATTGTCATTGTTTTCTTTTTCCATGCTTCTTCTCAAAAATCAAGAAGTTGCCGTTTTAATTCGGTAAGTCCAACATTTCCAAAACTGGCAATTTAGGCAGTTAAGATGCATTTTAAAAGGAAAAAAAATTAAATTTCGATTCATTTTAATCACTTCCTGGAAACAACGGAACGTGTCGGGACACGAAACAAAAATGCCCCCACAATTGGTCTAAAGATGACCTTCTAAAAATCCTTTGAACTTTAAAATCCAATAGTGCTTGATTCGTTTAAGCATGAGTAGAGAAGACCAAGATGACGTCATCAAAAATGAATATACCAGTATACAGTTTAGTTAAATATCCACCAGTCCTGAAAAATTTCATGGAAATTCGCTGCACAAATCTACAAGAAAAATAATGAAGTAATTAAAACATAGTCTTCTCATGTGAACAACGAGAGAGGTCTTCCGTGTCTTGTCTGGACATGGACATGGGGCATTTTTGATCGCGGTAATTATAGATCTACAAACATATGTTGATATATCTCAATAACTTCTAGTCCAATGTGTTGTATTACAAAATATTTGTATAAGTAAAGAATGTATGACTAGCGTCTTAAAGCGCCGTACAGCGGAGATATGAGCCTATACCTTGATGTTATGTTGGCATATCTTAGTGAAAAACGTTTGTTTCAATATGTTATAAATAAAATGGCGAAGTAACAAAGTATGAAAACGTAATCATAGTCCAAAACCATTACAAAATCGAGTGTAGCAACACGGACCATTCGACGAAAGCGAAGGCAGATCAGGTGCCATGGAGGAGTGAAGCCCCTCTGCTTGACCGGTCACACCCGCGCGTGAGCCTGTAGTCGAAACAAAGTGAACGAATTACCCGGTCGTCAAATCTAGTTAGAAAATTGACAGTCTAACATGTATGAACAAAATCAGGTTCAACATTCAATGACCTTAGTTGATACTTTTAGAATCGCAGAACAGGGTCATATATAGCGACCGTAGAATTTGCAAATGATGACTTTAACAATCGTATAACCCTGCAGTATTCATAAAATTCTAAAACTTTATTATTAGAAAACTGGAAATAAGTAAGGAAAAGCTGGACAGCTACC